>JAGXCT010036192.1:72019-101972 GCA_022495035.1 Philopotamus ludificatus
TCGTTCCAGCATTTTCAGGAAGGAATTCCACCAAGTTTTGCAATCTCGATGCAAAGTAAGCTCTTTTAAGCTTCTTTTCTTAATAAAATCATTTCCGGTAAACCGGTAATGCAAACCCTACTTGTAGGTAACATGCATATTATTTCGAGAATGTAAGTTAATTACGGCTGAGATAAGTTAATACTCGGATAGATGCCTGACGAAAACTTTGAACTCGAATTTTTCAAAACACTAGCCAGGGGGTAGGTAAGTGGAAAAGACCTATTATATTTTATAAAAAAATATTTATGTAGGTAGTTTGGCGCGTTTGAATTAATTAAGTTAATGTCATCTATTATTCGTTGAAGTAATAATTATAAACATAATATAAATTACAAACCAACTGAAATAATATGAAAATTAATCAGTGTCATAGTTTGACACTGACATAGTTTGACACTGTAAGAGACTCATTTAACTTGCATTTTTAGAATCTTTATCGAATATAAAATATGGGTGAATGGCGCTTTCGAATTATTCTGCTATTCTGTCCATGTTATCTATAAATCCATCGTAGTCAAAATAAATAAATAAAAAGAATATTTATTTATTTATTTGTCGTATGAATACAGAATACATGGTTTTATTTATAATCAACAGTCATATAATAATAAACAATAATAATAATAATGACAATAATCTATAATAATAATAATAATAATAATAATAGTAACGAAAATAATAGTAATAGTAATAGTAATTGTGAAAATAGTAATTAGGAGGTGATGGGGTGGCAGGATATCGGGGTGTAATGATGCGTTGGTCAAGTTAGATGATGATCATGTTCACGTGCGGGAGGCCTATAGCGGCCTATATATATATATAATAAAAAGAATATAAATTGATTTTCGAAAAAATCCTTTACTTATTTTTTTTTAAAATCGCATAATAAATTCCACAAAAACAGGTTTGACTGTATACAACGGGTTGCTATGTCGTTTGGAGTAAACGGATGATGGAACGACGTTGCTGCTGCAGATCGGGGATGATGGAGGAGAGCGCTAAATGAGACCAGGGCTCTTTAATTAAGCTGTAGCGCAGATGATGAAACGACATGTCTACAATCCTAACAATAATAATTTATATAATACTGCATATAACCTTATTTTATAAAGAAAAATAATAATATAATAAAAGTCATGCTCTAAAACATTTATAAATAGTAAAAATCGTGTTTAAGCTAGAAAATGGTAATTATGATATTCCGGATTTTTATCAATATAATAAAAATTCTAGATCATTCAAATAAATTAGGCAAAAATAAATTACTGAGATCAGATGATAGCAATACCTTTCAAATAATTAAAGGTCAAGTTTACCTCATATTTTTATATTTACTCTTGCATCAATGAAAAGATTATTCTTGCCAAAATTGTGTAAGCCCACATAGTATGTATTGTGTATATATATATATAACCTAAGTATGAACACTCTCAAAAAAATAGTATATTAATAGATCGTGATTGCTCTTGAAAAATATGTACATTGAATGCGTTTTTTCATAATTCATGTATATTTGAGAATATGACAAAGTTTTTCTCGAAAATTCAGATGCACGTGACGAATACTTATTTACTTTGATGAAATATTTTACATATGATTGCTGCTATATTCGGTTTTCGTTTGAATGACCAATAGGAAATATTGTGACCCTATATTATTAGATATCCTCGTGATAAATGAACCCTTCTGTTTAAAACCACGAATTAATACGGCACGAAGTAGCCGGTTTGGCTTATGTGTAAAAAAATATATCCGAATCATGATGTAGCAACAATTTAAGGTTAAAAACGGTGTCAGAACACAAAGAATATACCAAAGTTCTTGTCCTTGCCCATGCCGACACATTGTGAAGTGCATAAAATATTAAAATGGCAAGCACAAGGTGAATTGCTCACGGACACTCCCCAGACACGTCTTGCTCGAAGGTTGCGTCTGTCGAGAGGGACGGTAGGGGTAAACCTTCAATGAGCACCTTCGGCATGACCTCAATGCCAAAATGTATCCAACGGCCACGTGCTTCTATCAATGACATAACACATAATTTATTCACTATTATAATTTCATTCAGAATAATTCGCAATGAATTATAAAACGTCAGTAACATAATAGACGACGCTAGTTTCGCAACACAGAACGACGTACATAATAAAAAATATATAATAGCAAACATTTAAGATCGAAATCATGGGCAAATAACTTAAATATTTATTTCCAAATGAATATAATACGGAACGAAACCTGACCTAACGCAACGCGACGATAACTTCAGTCATACCGCAGTTTATTTAACGGCCCTTTCGATTTTTCCAATATTCCCATGTGATAAAGTAGCTCGAAACAATTTCCGTTAAAAAAAAACTAATAAAGCATTTTATTTATTTATGTATATCCCATTCGTATCAAAATACAATACGTACATAGCGCCAGGCGCCATTCTACGAATAATTTGCGCGATAATAATAATGAATACTGTACGTATTGTAATGGCAGTAAAAAACTGTGTAAATCGTATGAGGAAAAATGTGTAAACAATGGAGGTATCGCACAGACATTATATAACGTCATCGTAATTACGTTGCATAGTAAAAATCACCACAAAAAGCCGACACACCGTCGGAATATATAATTCAGACAAAAACGAATCGCTTCAGCATCGGATATAATATATGACGCAGTTAAATATTACCCTATAACGCTGTATTCTTGCGTCGCGGCTGGAAAATTGTGGAAAATTCCATTATAACACGACATTCGCATAGCACAGCTTCGCTTCAATATGATACAAGAAATGAGGAAAATCCTCCACCGACCGCGAAACGCAGCATTTTTACGACGCACATATTTTGAAAATTAGGAAAAGAACGATGAAAATTATGCAGTAAAACCATTTTACCTAATGAAAATTTTAGCAAATAATTGACACAATAAAAAGACCTTTTTAAATAACAATATTATTAAATCTTAACCAAATGATAGCGATATTATGTATACTATTTTTTGTTAATTGAATACGTGCCGGGAATAAGGTGGTATCTAACATTTCGGAACCTAACCAAACTCATTAATTCGTATAACACTGCATTATTTATTCATAACAGAAAGATTCCAAAGCGCCATTCAGCCATTTGAAGAATCGATAAAGATTCTAAAGATGCAAGGGGAATGTGTCTCTCACACTGAGATTCTCCCCAGTGTCAAACCACGACACTGATTAATTTTTAATATTATTTCAGTTTGATTGAAATTTATATTATTTATTTATTCAACGAAGAATAGATGGCATTAAATTAACTAATTCCAACACGTAAAACTACCTACATAAATATTTTTTTAAAACATGCGGAGTAATGGATCTCTTCTACTTACATACCCCTAGCCAGTGTTATAAAGAATTCCCGGAATTCATAGTTTTCGTCGGAGTTATATCCATAAATATTTATAGACAATTTACTCACTTTTATGCGATTATATTTAATTTAAATGCAACATTTTCTGGAATGATGTTAAAATATATAGTTTTGGTGGAAAATGCCACAAATCAATAACTTAATACATCTCAATAATAACTTAAAGACGTTTTAAATTACGCTTGAATATAAATAAAGATTGAGTTTTTTTGTTGATTTTGGAACCAATATATTTTGTAAAAACAAAATCAAATGTATAGCAGATCGTCTGGTATCAATAATGTTACATTACATCACGAGATGTTAGGTAAATTGATATTAAATCACGTTGGGATAGGTCGAGATAGGTTGTTAGGTTAAATTAATTGTATTATGATGTATTAAATACATAACAATTTTTTTACGCAGTTTCGTAATAACACAGTCCATTAAAACGAACAAATATTCACGAGGGCTTAGAATTTGCTAAGAGTATGGAACATAATTTTCTTACTTATGATTCCGACTGATGATGATGATTGCGTATGGCTTTTACTTTGCCATTCTTCGCATGCTCGTCGTTGTTGGAGATTCCTCCGCCATTTCGGAGCACGCCAAGAACAACATTAGTTGGCTACGTAATCCAGGTGCAGGTTGATCCACTAGCCTACCGGGGGGGCAGGCCCCTCTTAGGGCCGGCAGGCCAACATTGCACGCCTTAGCGATAGTCTAAAACAGCCACCTGGATTCCGACTTAGAACGAGCTTTAAAATTCCAACGGGATCTTCAGATTTTTATGGCTGTATATCAAGAATTGTATAAACAACAACAAGTGTATAACCGATTTTTATATAATAAGAAATTTAGCAACATTAGATATGTCCTTATTATTATATTTGTATAATTTATTTAATTTTTTCTATGAATTTTATCACTTAGTATAGTATAATTTTATTTAAAAAATGGACGTAGGTCGATATAATTCTTGTGCAGCGACGACTAGCGCGTCACTGATATTTCACAGTGTTGTGCAATAGATTAAATATTCGCGTGGGTCCAATACAGCATCAGTAGGTAGCGTTTATTTTCTTTTGAAGCGTACGAACCTGAAGGGATGGGGGCCCCGGGACGTGGAAGGGCGTACGGCGGCGGGGGGGGGGGGCTGTTTAGTCTGGCCACCGAGAAAGTGCGCGCAATTTTCGCGCCAAATCTGTCCGGTTGGTTATCGTGCCGCGACCTTGTCCCGGCTCAAAGGCGGCGAAGGTGCCTTTGGCCCGCGAGACGCAATTTAGATTTCAGACGGGAAAATTGTTCGCAGACGAAAATACATCCAAACAACTACTGTACAGGTGGACGGAATACGTAACTATGGCCAAAAATGGAATGGTGAAACTTTTCGCGCCAAATTAACATCATAAAGGAGGTGTATTTTTTTCTATCCGTATTTATCATACGCTGTTACAGCATTGTTGTGCGCGTATTGTACCAAAATCAACAGTCACAACCGACGATTAGTTTGGTAATTTGAGGAAAGCGGTGCCGCCCCTGATTGCTATGAAGCGCACCGTAATTTTCATTTATGTGTTTATCGAATAACATTTTCCCGGGGCGGGTTAATTAATAAAACAATAGACACGACGACGAAATGCGGCAACAAAATTATGTCGGTTGATGTAAATTTAGTATATTATATGTCTTATTTATTCAATGACTTATTTTCCTATAATACGAGAATTGCGGTATCCTTATGTTTACGGAATCGAAATACATTTAAAAAGCAATATCAATACTAAAACAATAACACAAAATGCTATGAAAACATATAATCAACTTAACGAACAAACCCCAGATACACCCAGGTCTGGAGGAAAACTCGATTTTTGCGCGGGCAAAGGATACCTAGAAGATGTTTAAAAATAGACTGATAAGAAAGAAGCAATGCAATTTTTATTAAAAAAGAGGATAACTGAAGAAAATGTTAATACATCTGATCAGGCATATAATGCCAACTGAAATACACTGGAAGAAAATGTCTAGTAAAACTTGTTTATCCAAACCTGTAAAAAAAACTGCTAGTGGCTTCAAGGTAGCAAAGGATATAGTGACAATATTATTATGCAGTAATGCATCCGGTTATCGAATTATGAAACTGTCACTGATCAATCGAGTTCTCTAGCCAAGTTCATTGGAGGGTATAATATGAATTCTATTCCCACATGATATACAACTTCCTACTGTTATCCGATCCGTCACGGCGGCTCGAAACCAACCGCGTCGTACGAAAGGGGTCTATTTACCATGAAAAATATACTCCAAGCTTTTTAAAAAAGTTATTGATAAAATCTTCATCAATATCTTTATATGGATTATTCTAAGAATTGATGAAATGCTTTATATTCTGGGCGATATTTTGGATTTTGATTGAACAAATCTACCGCGTAAATCAAGAGATCGGTGTATTTTATATCTAGTTATTATTTGAGATTACATTTTATAGACACATACGCAGTTTAATGAAATAGTATTATTCCGGAAAATTACGTTAAAATGCGCGAATGAATTAAAGATCAAAAGGAGATAAAAATCCTTAATAAAATAATAACTAAAGGTTTTTTTGATAACCCAATGCACACAAAATATAAAAAAAAATACTAATAAAAACAACTTTCATGATGATATCCTGCAGAAGGAAATAGTGGAACAAATATAATGGAGGCAAAAGGCAAAGAAAAACATTAGCTGGACAGATAAGAACCTCTGCAACATTTGCAATTGAGCGATTTTGGGAGATTCAAAATTGTTTCCAAAGAAGTCGAAGACAAAGAAAAATAAAAAAAAAGATAACAATATTTAGTAGATCACCTACGTCTGAAAACGGACGATGCGCTTGAAGAAGAAGTATATAATTAAAATTTATCTTAATCTTATCATCACATCACTTATCTATGATGATAAGCGGTGTCATTAAACACAAGCGCGTTGACTTTATTACATATACGAGTCTCATACAGCGCGGTATTTAATTTTCGTATAATAAAATATCTATGCTAAATATAGCAATAGAAATGTTACATTATAGTCTGATACAGTCGACCCCCCTATAGCGCTCCTTGCTATAAAAATCTTTTAAAATATGAGAATGGAAAAATGTTTAATGTAATAATTTGGTCCAATTTACTATAATTTGGTACAATTAAAAAATTCTAACGTTAGTTTTGTATGGGCGCCTAGTCTTCTATAGGGCGAATATATAATATGCTCATTCTAATCATGGTGCATTTAGAGTTACATCCGTTTTTTGTTTAGTATTGAATGTAAATAATCTATTTTTTCGCATTTTCAACAATATACGATTGTTGTTGGTATGGTCCAAAGGCAGTGATAATAATACCATGTTAACCTCAAAACGTCAGATCCATGCATTATCGCGTGAGCGCGCATTTTTATCTTGACAATGCAATTCGATCCTTGCAAATGCAAGTATAATGCACGTGGCACACTTTCCCGCGAAATGATTAAAATATTTTATGTGTCGGGCGACAGCTGTCAGGGCCTGGCCGCAAATCGTCGGGAAAGTTTCCCTGCGAGAAACCGCAATTATTGCATTTTTTTTGCCGTCGTTCAATGATTGCACAAAATTTGAAAAATTGAAATAATGACGAGAAAGATTACATAAACAATAACAGAAAAAAATACACAATAACATACAGCCACACACACATATAATTGTATTGTAAATAATATTCAATTGCAAAAATGCAGAATCATTAAAATACACAATACGTCGTGTGCTCGGAACTGCGCGCAATTTTATTTCGACGATAAAATTATATTTTTAGGATTTGTGTTCATATCGGGATAAGTTGCCGGAGCCACGCGACCTCATACGAGCTCTATTATATTACCGAATCCCAGATGAAAACAATAGATTGAGAAGGTCACGTGAAAGTGGTAAAAGCCGAAAGACAACCTTGAAGGGAAAACAGAACACGAACCCCAACCGTCTGGATGTTGGCGTGAATAAAACAGAGTATGAAAGAAAACTCCCGGCGGTATACCCGAGTGGTTTGTTTTGTCCGCCAATGGGGTCACGCCCTTTTGTAGAGGTTGATATAACAAAAAAAATTGTATAAAAAACCAATAGCTCTTTTTGAGTCACAGTAAACTTAAAATTAATTCGTATCGAGCGAGGATAATACGCCTTTCTCGGAATATGAAAGCCGCGAGGTCTCTGCGGGATCTGTGGTTACTGCAGACGTATCCCACGCAATCTTATTCAAAAACATACATACATACAATTTATATTATTAATTTTAATAAAAATGTGAGAAGATTTTCGTACCTATTTATATTAAGCCAATAATGCCTGATATTGCCCCATATATCGTATCGATGATTTTTTATGTTTCCTCTTGTGACTTGATAATTTTTATATTTAATTTAAAGAAATTCCAAACTGATATTTTCTATAAGACATATGTGATGATCAGAAGCATATTCGACACGTCATCCTTTAATACTACAGAAAAGTTAAGGACGCAAAAACAATTACTAAAAATATTTTGCATTGAAGATGAATTCATCGAAAACTTCGATGGCAATAGCTCCTCATTGCACTGAAAAAATGAGTAGGTTGACTACTCAATTGCGTGAAAGGACGATGTCTGGCTGCGATCTTTTGAAGGATCTCTAGCTTTAGCAACCATGTAAGGACAAAAAAATAACTGGAGATAAATAGTGAATACTCATATTTTAATTTTAAACGACAATATATAATAAGTTGGGTGAATTCTAGAGGGAGTCTCAAATCATTGCTGAACTGAAAAAGTAAGTCGAATCTTTTCTGGTTTCGTTCTTCTATTTGAAACAAAGATTTTTCTACCAAAATAGAATCTAAAAAAAATCTTTTCCACTCTGTGGGCCAGACGTATTGGCCCAATAGATTTTTTTAGAAACTAACTTATTATTTCATTTAATTAAAAAAAATATCTTTTATTCAATCGGATATCAGAAAAAAACCTATAAATGGTTCTTTTTCATTTTCCTAATTAATGTTCAACTATAAGTGGACAGAGTAGATTAAGGTTAATGGTTAAATTAGACAATTTTAAATACTAAAATTTTATTTTCTTTTCCTATCTTTTTTACTTTTCAGTAAAATAACCCAAAATAATAGAGAATTACAAGATATTAGATGAAAATTTAAATAATTTTAAATAAATGCATTGCAGTAAAATAATTCTGGGCCCACTGATTGAATAAAATATGTCTCAAACTTCTTCGTTAATTGAATCCTGACTTCGAGATTTTAATTTTTTAAATATTTCCATTCAACTCACAAACCATAAATATAAAATGTTAATTAAAAACAACCACATATTTGACAAGTTATGTAATTCGTAATATCGAAAAAAAATGTTCTGTGAGAAAGAAAAGAATAGCCGCTTTACAAGTCCGACTCCAATATTAATACAAATGATAATTGGTAGATTAATGAAAATTGTGAAGTTTTCAAACAATCCAGAACCGATCAGCAGAAGTATATTACAGTCAACCCTCCTATATCGCCGAGATAGGCACTACGCTATAGAAACCAACCCTATAGAAGACTAAGCATCCATACATTATTTTTGGATTAGGTTTTTTTTTAAAGTTTTTTTTGTAAATTGAACGAAATCAGTACATCAAACCTTTTTCCCATAACATACTGTAACGTCGGAAAAAAGCTGAAAAATCGACTTGCTTGGTCAATGACATATGTATAACAATTCGTCGGTGACCTAATCCGATGAGAACGTTGGCAACATCATATTCGTTTTTATGGAAACATTGACCCGAATATGATTCTAGAACAGTGGTTCTCAAGTGCGGCCACGGTGGCCGCATGCGGCCACCAGAGGATTTTGCTGCGGCCACCAACAGTTAAAATTAAAAAAAAATGTATTTTTACAAATGGGTCAATTTTATTCCTGAAGGATTTTTTGCCACGTATTAGTTCATTCAATAAACAACTACAAAAAAGCAATTTGACAATAGTAGAAACAGTGTTGATCGTAGATGAAATTAAAAAACACCTAAAAGAAGCGTATTGCCCAGAGAGTGAAAATGACAATTTTTCCATTCTATCTTCTGTTAGTGATTTCCTATAGATAACTTGGCAGACACTACTTCCTAGAATTAAAATTAAAGCATAATAAAATAATGCAATTAATCTTCAATCCTTAAATCTGGAACTTGATAAAGATTCAGAAGAATTGATTTTTTTTTAAAACTTCATCCTTTTATATCACCTTTCAGATGATGAAAAAATGAAATTTTGCCGAGATTTAATCCATTTTTTTTTAATAAATGCAACTGCTATTTTTATCAGATTTGGTGCGGCCACGAGACATTTTCATAGGACCAGTGATTTTTATAATGCGGCCACAGTGAAATTTCACTTGAGAACCGCTGTTCTAGAAGGATCCGGCCTCTTAAAGGGTCTGCTATACTACGCACATGCATTTTGTAGAGTGTCCTAATCGACACGTGTCATGGCCACTCCTGCATCCAGAGTTTATATATAGATGCCCCAGAGTTTTAGTCAGTTGAAACTCGTAAGCCATGTAAGAAGGCGATAGTCTTCCCGGATAGCGGTGCACTTTGTTAATATATATCGTTAATAATCTCCTCTTCGTCTCATGTTTTAATCGTCAAGTAATTCTGTAACCATCGGGTCAGCTAGGCTAATTCATCCGCTGTATTTCTGGTCAATAAAGATGCTGTCTCTATGAATTTGTGTCTCGTTGCGTCCACCATTATATCCGTATCGAATCCGAACTATTTACGAAATATGTTATTTGACAATGAAAATTAAGCGTTTTGAAGAAAGCAGCGACCTAGAAAGAAACACTACAGGAATGTTTCACACCCCGCTCTATAGCAGGGAGCGCTATAGGATGGTTGACTGTATTATATTTAAAAAAAAATGGCAGATGTGGATTATATGATATTTTTTCAGAGGGGAAATACAATATTATTAATTATTTCTATTAATTAAGAATGCTAAGTTGTTCGAATTTCTGATTCTAAATAATACTCTTATTTATTACCTTTGTATTAAATAACTTTTAACAATAAGGAGAGAGGTGCAATCATGGTATTGGTATTAATTAAAGGGATCTTTATTCAATCTCCCTTGAAATATTAATTTTTCCATGCGAAATATATTTTTTTTGATAAGTATCCAATTTTTAGCAAACGCCCGAACGGATATTACGTACACATTCCACGGGCACTTTTTTCCCACTCATCGAGTATTTCCGAGTATACAAATTAGCCAAAGAATACAATCTACTCGAATACGTCGGCCTCTTTGCTGGATGCTGGATCGTAGATGCATTAACCCGCCAAATGCGCAATTAAAGTGTGCAATAAAAAAAAAAGAGCCGAGGCGAGGCTCGCTTGAATGGCATGCAACACAAAAAGGAGCTGTGTACTAGCACCGTACAACACATGGCGTGTAGTATGACGCGCCGGTTTTGGCGCGAAACCGACGCGAGCTTTTCGCACTGTAAACATTCGCACGCTCTGGCCCGGCTCGCTCGCCGTTACGTGGCGGCTGTTATCAAATATTTATTGACGCCAGACTACAAACAGACTACGGGGCCTTGATTATGACACTGAATATTTAACGCGTTACATAATTTGCGAAATAATCCATTATCTGCGAACAATTTATTGGGTAGAGATTGCGCCGCCATTGTTCTGGCCGTGATAAAATCGAACGGCGGCATTCAAATCGATATTGGGGGAATTTCCGTTTCCAAGAATTGTTAAGTAACTGATAATTATAAATAGCTCGAGTAACGATTTCACTGAATTGGACGAGGAAAATTTGTTCCATTATTCATATACATAGTTTAGATACTATGATATTTTCCATTTCGGAGTGTGATAGAGCGATTTTACCTTTTCCACTCTGGATATTTTATTTATAAAAAAACATATTTATATTTCTGAGAAGGGAATTAAAAACATCTATAATATTGTATATGATTTGTAATTAAATATTTTTTTAATAATTAAAAATCAAAAAAACTTGGTTCATTAGTTTTGGCACATAGTCTGGGAATACTGACACGTGTTCTTCTAATGTGTATGAGACCGTGATTTATGGAATGAAATTTTGGTTCACTTTGATAAAAATGATTGCTTATTTATTACTGATATTATTAAGATCATTATGATAACAATTATAAGTTATGCATATAATAGGAAATATTTGCTTTCATTTTCTATCAGAACCGCAAACGATGCAATTCCTATACTTCTTTTGTTCATCAATCGCTATCAGATGTAGATTGACGTGATTTGATCTCTTTTTTTATTTATTTTTCCCTGTGACTTCCAACCAGTTGAATAACTACAAATTGCACACGAGTCAATGGTTTTTAGTTTATTTTTAGCTTATTTTCTATAGGTTCTAATAATCAATAGGTTCCAAACAATTGGTAAGAATATTTGGCCCTACTATTCTATCACCGATAGTAAAATTAATTATTTTTTGTGAAAAATTATTACACAAAGGTTACGAATTTTTTGAGAAATTTAAAGTTCTTGATGACGTGGGATTAATGAATGTTGAATTCTCTTCATCGTCTGTCTTATCGCTAGAGTATTCACATTACTTTCGTCAGTGAGGGATAATTTCACTTCCAATATCTGTTTCATTGCCGAGCGAATTGTCTTCGCCAATGGCTATATCATCACTATTTCCATCATTTTTTGATGAATGTGCTCTTAATAATCATTCGTTAACTTTCACAATCATCACTAATACAATTAACAAGATCAAACGTAAAAGGACCATCATTAATAATATCGAAATAATCATTGTCAAAAATATCATTGAGTTTGAAAACCTTTTCCACTCTGTCTACGTTTAGTCATATTTATGAGTTACTCTCATTATATTTTTTTAGTAATTAATTAAAAGAGATATTTATTGATAAAATGATGTGATCTGATATCCGAATTAAAAAAGCCATTTTTTTTAAATTAAATTGGTTCCAGTTGTTTGCTAAAAAATCCTTTAGGATCCAAAGTTAAATGAAACGACATTACTACACTAGATTTCATTTCATTAAAAACAAAGATACACCTTCAATAAATTCTGAAAAATATGACGCGATACTTGGATTACTTCAATTGGACATTCAATCGATCGTAGAGAAAAATTTAGCTAAAGTAAAAAGAGTTTGTTTGGATTGGAACGATTCATTTTATGATTTTTTCAAATTATATATACTCCTTTTCCATGTTTCTAGTAATTTTAATACGTAGTTAGCATACATATCTTTTGATTCGGATATAAAATAGACATCGAGACCAATTTTCACTTCATAATATCAACGATATTCTAAAAAAAATTGTCGGACAATTGGGCAGCATTGAATCTAAATAAATGGTAATCCAAATTACATTCCATTTATCAAGAGTAACTTTTGCTGTATGAGATCTCGCATTATAATGTTGATTATTACAAAATTATGAAAAAAACTGATTTGCCTGACCATATTTAAGAATTTTATGATGAATAATTCCTTTATAATCCCACTATTAAGATAAAAGGACCTTTTTGCAACTGCCTTTTGGAAAGCCACTTTTTTGCAACATTGGTTCGAGTACATAGTCCACTACTCATCCCCTGTCAGAAGATGTCGAAGAAATTTTGAATGTTCCTTTAATTTTATTAATTCTTGACAAATTCGAAGGCGCGATTTTATCCTGCCAATTATTTTTAATCAAATAATTTTATTTTATTATTTGATTACGATGGAAGCATAAAAAACAGATTCCATAGCGCCATTCACCCATATAAAGATTCGATAAAGATGCAAGGGGAATAAGTCTCTCACACTTATATTCCCCCCAGTGTCAAACCACGACACTGGTTAATTTTTAATATTATTTCAGTTGGATTGAAATTTATAACAATTGTTTATAATTATTCAATCAACGAAGAACAGATAACATTCAAATTATTCATTACTTAAATACCTAAATAAATATTTTTTTAAAACATAAGGAGTAATGGATCACTTCCTCCTACATGGCCAGTGTTATAAAGAATTCCCTGAACTCATGGTTTTCGTCGGACACCTGCGATCCGACTACAAATTTAGCTTAGTCACGGTTAACTTATATTATCGAAATAAAATGCATGTTACCTAAAAACCATAACACTGATTAGTTAAATTCATAATTATAATTAGGTTAATTCACTTAACACTCAATCGGCCGGAAGCCGAATTATAAGGAATTCTATGCCATAGGCTTTTTTGATCGTGATCATTTGTACATTTTTTAACAGTGATATTTATTTACCATTTTTATTTCAGCTTATGAAATACATATAAACAGGTCGACATTCAAAACACAACTAACTATTGAAAAGGACAATGTCAAAATCCGACATTTTCGTCGGGTACGACAGTTAATAAGATAGATTTTCCTAACACGCAAATGAAAATTGCGTTACAGACAAGTGACTCACAGATGAGCAACTTCATCTACATCATCGAAATACAACACCACACGTCCATTGATGAATCAAATCAGTTTAGCAACGTGTCGACTTATTGGCGACAGCATTCCGCAACACGGGATAATTAGAGTATGAAGAAGGTCAAGGATAGTGTCGGATCATTGCGCATGATAATTTTTCATACAAAATTTTCAATCTTCTTGAAAAAAATTCGCACACGTCCGTCGCGGCGTCGCGCAAAAAAGTGTCGCCAACGACGGTGCACCAGTATGGTGTACAGACAATCGGTGTGCATGTATAGCGAGTGGCCATGCCAGTGCCGGTGTACCGAATTAGAAGCAATTTGACATTCAATTGCGGGGCAATGATCTTCGCCCACGCCGCAGATTAGGAGATTGCACAGCGGCGACCTTGACCGCTGTGCCATTTCGCATTTCATAATGCATGTGCTCGGTGCCACGACCACAACACGCGGGTACACACGATCGGCTATTCTTGGCCGTTCTGTCGATACATATTTTCCAGTGAAATAGGTCGGAAATATTCTCGGAAAATGCGACCGGGAGAGCCTTCATTGATGGTGAGATGTGGGCGTGGCGGTGAGGTGGGTCGGGTGGTAAGAAAATGGGGAGCCGAAGGATAATGTAAGCGATTTTCATTGATTTTTCCTTGAAACGTGTATTAAGTGGGGGTTGGGATACTGGAAAATCGCAAAGAGGGTAATTTGTTTTTAAGTCATGGTTGATTAATGTCGTAGATCAAAAATTTGGAAGCGAAAAAAAATTTAAAGAAACGGATACTGTTTATAATAGTAAAAATAATATTTAAAATGAAATCCACTCAGGTAAATTTTTCAAGTAAATCCTTAGAATATCTATTCTTAGAAGTATTGAGGTTTTTTTCTAATAAAACAAGTTATTCTATAGATACAATTGGATTACATCATTTTAACAATATATCCAAAAAAATAACAAGATTTGAATATTTAGTTTTAGGTAACACGGAACATTTATTTACATGATGTTTTTTGCAATATTTAGGGAAAAAATACTTAAAATAAAATAAAATTGAAAGATAAAAAAATATTTCGTGGTCCCTCCTTTATTTTTTATAACATCTTGAATCTGGGCTGACATTGAATCCACTAAGTTCTTTATTGTTTCTACTTTATCTCTTCATAAGACCTTTGTAATTGATGTTATTACTGATTTTAAATTGGCAGTCTTCTCTTTATTGACTTTCGTTTTCATAATGGGTCATACATTTTCAATGGGGTTTAAATTAGGACTAAAACCTGGCCATGACAATGTTGAAATATCAAGTTTTTCTATTAAATCTTTGACCAGTGAAAATAAGAGAGAGAAATGTTAGATATATTTTCCCTAAACTAAAGTAAATGGTTAAACAAAAAAAACTTTTAGCGTTTTACCCCGATGAAATAGTGCAGAATGGTCCTGGAAGATGCAGTTGTTTATATAAGATAGAGGTTATTCTATGGATGGAACAAGTCTCTGATTTTATTATAAACTTCTGCATTGACGGTTCAATCGACAAACATTAAATCTCCAACTCCATAGTGAGAAAAGCATCCTCAAACCATTTTTCTTGCTTGGATGCTTCAAAAATGGCGTGATGCATTTTTCGTTAAACTTTTTTCTGTTTTCATTTTTACGTACCGAATGCCATCTGAGCCAAACAAGGTAAATTTGCTTACGTCCCAGAAGATAGTTTTCTTCTAGTCTTCTTTAATCCAGGTCCGATAAACTTTTGCCCATTGAAGTCTTTTGGAGTGCATTTATTTCAGGAGAAGAGTTTTCTTCGCCGGTGATCTTGCCATAAAAACATCTTCCATGAGCCTTATCCGTACTGTTTCAACACTGACTTCGGTTCCTCCACCTCCGATGAACTCTGTTTTTATATCCACTGCAGTTTTTAATCAGTTGGTTGAGCAAAACCTTTTTAAAAGACGATAAACTGAAACGGTACGTTTTGGTCCTGTTCCTTTTTTGCGCTCTCAGACTCAGTTTTTAGAAACTTCTTTATAAATTCAGACAGTGTAGAACTAATTCCAAAACTGGATGGAATTAAATGACCGTTACTGTGTGTAAAATACATGTACCTTTAACCTAGAAGTATATACCTTTTAAAATTCAAGAAGGAGGAATTATCTACTACATATTTAGTTCTCTACAAAAAATCAATAAAATAAATTGATGTGATAATTAATAATTGTGTACCTCGGAGATACAGAATATAATGAAAAAAATAATAAAAACGTCACTACGAAAATAACACGAAACTTCCTCAAACAAAGATTTTGGCGACACGTACGTAATATTCCCTTGTGCCCAATTTTGCTTAATTATAACCGAAAATGTAATCTTTTTATTAGTTGACAGAGCACACTGATTAAAAAATCTATTTACATGTAGACATTAAAATAAACGTTCACATTCAAGTAAAATCACATGAATCAAATGACTTACACCACTTTCATAATCGCCGCTATAAATAGTCACTATTATATCCAATTTTAATTACTTGTCATAGTATGTTATTTTTAAATTTCTTACTTGAAGCCGCGTGGTAATAAAAAAAATTACACATCGTAAAAATGTATCATTGTACATACGTATGTGGAAAATTTTCCATAGCGAACGTATAAATAAAATGTCGCAATTCACCATAACTATATGTAAAATATAATTTTCGGCGTGTTAAAATTACAACATTATATTAATTGTCAAATAAAACACTGCCATTGTAATTTATCTATTTAACAAGGAAGCGATTTAAATAGTTGAAGGCGTTATTTTCCGTTCAACTTCAAATTTGGAAAACGATTCGTGTTAATCTCGTTATGAAATTTTAAGAAACGCCGATCTGACGTTACACCTTGTGCGTGGAATATTAATTTATATCCCTGATTAATCGTCAGAGCGTAAATTATGTGAAACGATTGATAAATTATACAGAAATACGAAATATTTCCGACATTGAAAATAAATGTTTCATTGACACTTCAACAACCGAATTAGTAAGTTAAATAAAGATTTATATGCATAATGAGAAAAATTATGATCGTGCCCTGATACGTTCGCAGTCGTGGCTCGGCTCAGAATGCGGCAGTGAATAAAGTCAAATTAATTAAACGTCGAGTATTACTGCGGAGAATTGGAAGTAATTCTCTTAATTTTGGATAGGACTAGATAAACTATGGCTAAAAAATGTTTATATTACAATTATAAACCATTAAATCATAAATAAACAATAGCAATTTAATTTAAATAATGTATCATTGAGCCTGACTAAAAGATAGAGCGACGTGGCTGCAGATCGCATGAGATAGAGAATTGTGTTGAATGAGGCCAGGGCTCTAAATTAGGGCTGTTGCGTATATGATGATGATGATCATTTTTGATTGGTCCCTAATCGTCTATAGGGCAGGTTCCTATAGCTTGGTCCTATATCGGCGCTATGTTGACTGTATTTAAAGTAGTAAGACTGTTCATAGAAATTGAATTCGGTATTAATTTTCGCAGAACATTTATTGGAATATGATGAGCGGTTTTCTATAGCATGTGTTTACAGTCCTTCCTATAGTGCTCTCTCCTAGAGCGTTATTTTATATAAAACGTAAATATAAAAGATTAAATTACATATTTCGTAAATATGTAATAAATTACCCGCCAAAATAAAGTCAAAGTCCTTTGGTTGACAACAAAATATAATATGGACTACCTAAAAATAGAATATGGTCATTTAAAATATATGAATGGAATATTAATTGATGTATTCATTTCCTTCAGTTTATCAAATAAATTAAAAAATTCTAGCCTAAATTTTTGTATGCCCCTAGTCTTCTATAGGGCGGTTTTCTATACCATGGTCCGTATCTCGGTGCTATACGAGGGTTGAATGTATTCTTAATTAAATAATTATAACCATTTAACCTAGCTGTGCCGATTTGAAAAATAAAAACACCAATATTCCGTTCGCATCCGGTACGATGTGCCAAATGTGAGTGAAACGTACTAGTGACACGTTGCCGCGAGAGCTCTGTTCTCAGTGTGTGGCGGGACATCGCCGAGTGTGCGCGTAATTTACGCGATTTGAAATGCTTGGGGTCTATTTTCCAATATAATTAAACCCTTTCAAACGATCAGTTAAACAAAACAAAGGCCAAATTTTATAATCTAATTTACCCCAGTCTTCTATATGGAGGTTTTCCATACCGTGGTGGTCCCTATCTCGGAGCTATAGGACTCAAAACTATAATTTATTTATCTTTTTAATAAAACAACTGTAACTATTATTAAAATAAATTAATAATAACAAGAAGATTAAAATTTAGCAAAAAAACATAAAATCATTAAATAAATAACGACTAAAAAAATATATTTTTTTCATTAATTAACCTATTTGGTATAAATTAGTTTGATAAAAGGCATAAAGGGATCGGTCTTCATATTATTATCTCAGAATTTACTTTTTAAATAGCATTTGATTATTGAATAATTTATATTTGTTTTCGGAAAACATACACTGTATCGTGAATAAATTAAGAAATTAAATACTGATCTTTCAAAATGACACAATTTATAATTTGGGTGATTTTTTTTAAATTTAATTTTTACTATTTCATCAAGAACAATTAAATATCATAAACTACGCTTAAAACTGAAGCATTGGATCTCTAACGTAAAAAATGTCGGTAATTATCGAGCTGAAAACATTTGTTTCTAGCAAACGTTTCTCGGCGCGTTTTCCGATTTTCCCGCCAAATATTTCCGTCAGCCGAAATATCCAACGTCGCAATTCCGCGAAGCGTCCAGCCGGGAATCCGGCCAACTGGTCCGTCACTCGTCCCGGTCAGAGTCATCGTCCGGTCGTCGCACATTGGACGTGTGTATACAAAGTGTCGCTAAAAAAATTAGCCAATAATTGGCCGAAATGGATTAGAGATGTATTGACACAAGGCGCGAGTGTTGCCCGAATGCCGATCATCTGATGGGGCCCCGAAATAGACGAGGATGACGTCACGCGCGGCATTTACGCACGAGAGGCCCCCTGACGACACCGCACTCGGATCGATAGGGGCCCAGCCGCCGCGCCGGATGCTGGAGTCCCACACTATGATCGGCTCTTTCCTTATTATTCCAAAACTGTACACAGGCCGTTATTCCGTGTGGCAACCCTGACAGTTATTACTTTTAGTCAAATACACCGCATATACATTTCAGGGTCAGATGGTCTCTTATATGTATATATACATATTTTTACATTTTTTTTTTTATGTTTATGGTGGCTGTATATATGGGCTTGGGGCAAAGTCCTATATGTTCCCGCCGTTAACCTTGGAGTTTAAGGGAAGTGAAACTCTTTAATAATTTCGGCACGACGGGACAAAATGCCGCTTAACATTCTTGAGAAAATTGCAAATATATTAAACACTGTGTTTAAAAATAGGAAATTTATACTGAAATCTTTAGCTCAATTATATTATTGTATAGTTGTAGACGTAGTCTACAACTATGCAAGCGAAACACGATACCTCCTTTATTATTAGAAATTATCTCGGCATTCTAGATTAAACGTATCAAATGGAATAGAAAATTCAGTCCATGCACAATGAGAAATAAATTATATAAAAAAATTGACGAAAGTAAGAAATTTTCGATACAGAGAAGTATCCGCCAAAGTTTCTAATCATCATGAATACAAATGTATTTCCAAGGCTATTCTGATATCACATTCATCTGACATTTTTAAGTCGCATATTACGATACTTCGTCATTGTAAACGGATTTAAACGGCAATTAAGATAATTATCTCAAAAAACCGCCACGATAAATTAATACGTATAGCATTTAATTCACATGGAGTCGCAAAGACAACAATGCCACGTGGCGTTATTGTGTTCACGTGTCCCAATCACCCGAGTAACCTTCCCGTTAACTCCCGTCCTTGTATTCGACTACGCGCCAATTTTCAGGAACGCGTCCCTGACACGAGCAAGGTTCCGCCCCCTCAGTTCATTGCACCACAAGGGGGGGGCGCAGGCGCAGCCCCGCTGTTGGGGTAGGAGAGCGCAGGCTCGGGGGTGAGAGGTCACAGCTTGGGAGGGGGCCGCCACCCGATGACCTTCACCCGTATCTACTCCCACTTCCTGGTCGTTATCACCTTCTTTCTCCTCTGACGCCACGCGCTTTATCTCGAGCCGCGGCGGCCTTGACATATCAAATATTCACAGACTCGATGCGAAATTTCGTAATGCGATAACCGTCACCGTAATGCAGTGGTGGCCAACAATCGGCATCCGCAGCGCCGCTATCAGCAATGACGTCGTTCGTATCGCGCACGCTGTAGATACGCGCCTACATCCTGTACGCAGAAATTAATTAATTCTTAATAGGATCAATGACCCATAATTGTGAAAAATATTTTCATGTTCATTGGCACAACTCCATATTTTCATCAATGATAGATTGGAGAAGCGTTCGTGATTTAGATAGAAATATTTATGATATACATTTTTTTTGCTATGCGTGAAACGCAAATACACATCACAGCAACACAGAGAGAAGATAACTAATAAAAACTAGCTAACTAATATAACAAGCATCAAAACGTGTATGATTACTGTAATTAACTAGAGCATTAAGTGCTTAATCCACTAGGGGGAGGGCATGGAGCTGACGACTCCACCTCCCGAAGAAGTAGCTATTATCTAATACCTAATAACGAAAACACCAATTGTGGCATCACTAGCAAAGAATATAAGCCAGAGATTACTTCATTAACATTTTAGCACGTTTCTACGTGGAAACACGAATATCTTAAGACATCTCCGGGCTTCGTGAAGCTTTCCTCTTAATGTGATGATTTGATTTTTGTTGTGATTGTTAAACGTAATTTACAGGGACATTGTAAAAAAATTTTGAAATGGAAATTTTGACTTAAAAATAAACCTCGTAGTGAGAAAGGAAAACGAAAGATATGCTATAAAGTACAAAAACATTTAAAAATAAGTGACAAGATTCATAAACAGGGTGTATACCGCATCATTTAAGTGATGAAAGCAAATCTGGACGGGTTCGAATGTATCAATAATTAATAAAATAACAGGAAAATTCAACATTTCTTCGAAATCTTGCGACAGGGGATGAGAAGTGGGTTAATACTAGAATCAATGTCCCCAAAAAAAGTACATTTTTGACCATCTGAACGGTCAAAAAGGACCTTTTATCTTTATGATGTGATTGTAAAGGAATTATTCATTATAAAACTCCTAAATATAGCCACACAATAACGGCACAGTTCTATTGTGATAAGCTGGAACGATTAAAAGAAGCAATTCGTGGAAAAAGTCTCAGAGCTAAATATTCAAAAGAGAAAACATTTTTTATTTAACACATCTGAAATGCTGCATACAGCTAAAATTACTCGGGATAAATTAATATAATATGAATGAAGTGTAATTGATCATCCGATCATCGGATTAACATTTATTTAGATCAATACAGCATTTTTTATCCAAATCCAAAGATTTTTATTCAAATGGAATATTAAAATGACTCAAAAGATGGAAGAATGTTGTAGCCGTCGAGGGAGAATATATAATTTATAACTAATTAATAACTAACAATTTTACAAACTAAACTTAATACATACATAAAAAACAAAATACAGTATATTTTCGATTTACGATCATTCGCACTTACGAAAAAAAATCGTAAAAATCCGTGTTAGTTGAAAATTTTCTGCGTCCATCAAAACATTGTACAAATATATTTATTTATTTGACTATGATGGATGGATGGGATAACAGAAGGATTCCAAAGCGCCATTCAACTATATAAAGATTCGGTAAAGATCCAGAGGTAATGAGTCTCTCCCACTAATATTCTCCCCAGTGTTAAATCACGACACTGGTTAATTTTAATATTATTACAGTTGGATTGAAATTTATATTATCTGTTTTATAATTATTTATTCAACGAACGATGGCATTAAATTAATTAATTCCAACGCGCCAAACCACTTACATAAATATTTTTTATAAAACATGCGGAGGTGATGGGTCTCTTCTACTTACATACCCCCTGGCCAGTGCTATAAAGAATTCATGGTTTTCGTCGGACACCCATCCGACTTCTAAGCTCAGTCGGGGTTAACTTACGTTAAAGAAATAATATGCATGTTACCTACACGCCATAACACAGCCTGACACAAATAAGATGACAAAGCCGATTGTTTCATTCTTAACAACAATCTATACTTATTTTATTTAAAAATAATGATTTTTGCCCAAGCAAATGTAAGAACAGAGTTAGATCAGGCAATCAGTCTATTATTTTTTCAAATAAAATTTGACTTACGATCGTTTTGATTACGTCGAAGATGGCTCCAAAATTAATTCTACAAATCAATACAAATTTGGTGTATTTCATTAATAATGAAATATTTGAATAACACGTAGTAGTGTAGATATTGAATAATCTATTTGGGTTGCTTTATAAATAATTAAAATCAAATTTCTATAGACAATCTACCGCATATTTGCAGTGATAAAAAGGGTATATTTTCTTTGCTCGACATGACTATACTTGGAAAATGCAATATTGTATGTACGTTGCATTTTCCATGATACAACAGAATATATAATCAATACAATTAAAACAACTATTTCGCAATATGTACGCAATAGATGATTGTGAACTTTGAGATGGTGTATCAGTATAATATGGTTATGTTGTACGTGTCGCCAAAAAAAATAAATAAATATTATAAAAATCCGGAAATCAATATACAAGTGTTGAGTGCGTAGTTGTGTGCGTGGCATACGAAAGAGTGTATTGACTCGGGGCCCTGTCTGTTGCTAAGCCTAATTTAATGTATACAGCATGAGATGGTTGGTGTCGACGAAGGTCGTCCGATGACGACATTGTCGCCAGATACAATAATTGCTGGGAACAGATGACAATGTTTTATTGTGGGCTGACCACTGTGCCGGGACAATTTATGGGACGCCAATAAATAGCAAAAAGTCAAGAGTGTTGTTGCGTCAACGAAAATTTTCCGGAAATCCGTCAATCAATTTCGGTTACGCAAATCGTCACGGAGCCGTATCTCATTTCCCTGACAGTGTCCCCGTGTGTCGCGGTGCCTGTATTGGTGCACTGGTCCCGCTAAATTTGCAAAATCCATTTGAATAATCAAACGCTCAGTTGGCGGCTGCCCATCCAACATGCCGGAAGACTCGAATTTATTGGTCTGTGTTATAATTTTTTTTAACATATTCTGATGATGAGCAACGCACGTCCTTCGACGAATGTAACCGTAGGATAATGTATACAAGTAGGAAACCTATGGAAAACGCTATCGAGAGCAAATCACAACGGGCGACTAATGCCAATCAATCGCACAAGCAGAACAGCCTTGATCTTTCGCACAAAAAATATTCGGTATGATGCAATTTCTTATGAAATGCTTAACATTGATTCAATAGATTGTTAAAAAAAATCGATTGATTTTTTTCAGCAGAAGCATACATCCGATTTATTATCAATTTTCATTACGTCTTAAAATACAATTAAATGTTAAACATTAAGAAAATCTGCGGAGAGCTATCCATATTATTTATATCTTTATATTCGAATTCGAAGTCCCAGAATTTAATAATGTCGTCATTTTCGTAACAATCTGTTTTAAGAATGCCAGTGCGATAATGTCGTTTAATTAAAGAAATAACTTATTGATCTCAATAGCTTGAATAAAAACTTATATCAGGAGATAACGTTATTCCAGGCATAAGGCCGTTCTTAATAAAAGCATATGCTTTTATTTAAATGAGAAAGTGCATTATCTAATAGCATATCATGAATAGCTATTTTTATTCTTAGAATAATCCATTTTTTAGCATTTTAATATGACTTTAAGTTGACTTGAAATGCTTGGGGCCTATTTTCCATTGTAAATAGACCCCCCTCGGGTGACACTGTTGGTTTCAAGCGGCCGTGACGGATTGGGTAAAAATCGCTCTATCCATCCATACCTCTTTCTGGCTAATAATTAACAGAGTCTCTTATTTCCTTTCTTTTCCAATCACCACGAGTCTAAGATCCAAGATAATATTTTTTAATATAATAATAATCACACGAATAATCAGGAATACCCGAAATTTTCCTACCCTTTTCGAAGTAATTCATCACGATTCTTTAAAAATCTATTAAAAAACAGAGACCTAGATCAGTTAAATCCATATTTATATTTTTTTAATACCGTTGTAAATTTGGATATATTTTTAATACGACTCGTTTATCTTTGATTTGCATCATGTGTTCTTTGATGGATCTTTCTACCATTGACGTAAATAAAAGGTAAAATAACTAGGCAAAAAAAAGCTCCACATTATTACGTAACAGGAATCAGTAACAGGACCGAGAAAATTCAATAATTAAAGAATAAGATTTAATAATACTTTCATTGTATTATTTGGACTGCTGTAAAACGATGTATCGTTTTTATACTGACGAGAAACACTTCAGCAATCAAAAGGATAATAAAGAAAAGTGGAACATCGCTTAATAAGCATCACGCATCAGACATATTATTTGTGATGTTTGTGCAAAGTTTAACAACCCTTACAAAAATGTTTCCGAAAAAAAAAGATATATCACTTTCACATCGTTGCCTGCTTCAAGATGATCGAATAGGAGTGGAAAGGGATTATCAAGAGGACCCCCACGTTTGCTTGGGGGAAGTTTTTGGCCGGAACGTTGTCGAATATGACTTTTGAGGGTTTGAGACAACGCCCGTGAAGCCTGTAGTCAACGAGATTGTGTCTTTGGCTAAGATAATGGGACTGGGGGTGGATAAGAATGATATCGATGAACTTGTTGAAGAGTATAGCCAGGTGCTGACCACCGATGAGCTTATGAAGCTGCATTTTCTTTAATACCAAAAACTTGTGGAGGAGAGGTTGTCAGAGTAGAATGTATTAATCATCTGGCGTAATAAGAGAAATGCTGAAACCATGAGAAATTATCCTGAAGCGTCGGCAAAAAAGTTCTCAGAAATATTATTTAAATTTTATATAACAATCGATATTCAAACAAATGGAAACTTCGTAATCTTTATCTCCGAATTTGCTTAACATCGAACATTTTTTCATACGTCGAAATATTATCTCATGCCGCAGTTGGTTTTTAAGCCAACGACCGGTCGCCGCCTAGCAATATATCCGCCAAAAAGGACAGTGGGCAATCTAAATCCTTTCAATTGTACCATTTAGCCGCCGGAATTATTTTAATGGGCGTACCCTTTGTAAGCCGAGCCGTTTGGTACAAAGGACACGTACTCATAGTTAGCCCACGAGCAGGACTATGACATTGTCTGGTCCAGCGGCGTCTGGCGCCCTTGAGGACCACTTGCCCACTGCTAGGCAGAGCAGCCACTTAATGAATCATTTTGGGTATAATGACCATACCCAATGCGGAGCCGATTGGTGCGGCCCCAGTCAATGAGACGAGCGGTGAGTGTGGGTCGGGCTTTATTGTATTACTATAAATGGCGTCGGGCCGGTCCACTATCAGCTGCGAGTACTATAACGCGCTATGAAGTCACACACTCGCCAGTGGGACGATAAGACTCTGGACCATCCGGCAGGAGAGAATCTCTATAAATAAATGCGCGCCTCTACGCATGTATGTATGTACTCGTGTGAATAAGCTCATCCAGATGCGGAACATTTTTTTTAAATATACATGCTTAGTGATAATGAGCAGCATGGCATCTTCAAGGATATTTCAGGGGGAAAATCTATTAGTGTATGTAATTTAAGAAAATATTTATGATTTATTTGATTTATAGTGATTTTAATGTTCCAACTATCATCATTTTACTAATATCTTTATCAACTCCTAATTATTTGAAGTTAAGTTAAGTAACTATCAAATAGTTCGGTTTGAGGCTGATGAATTTATCATGAATCATGATTTTTCAGGATGTTTATTTTAGGCCAATTAAATAAGAGAGATAAGACCTTTTATATTATAATAAGGAAGAATTAGCGGAATTCAATGACTCATCGAGAAATCAGTAGATACATTTTGTGTAATTCTTGAGATAAAATCATAAGGAGCTGCGTTGATACATGAACACATAGTGCTTGTTTAAGGACAACTTTATTGCTTGACATGACCGACTGGGGTCAATTGTTTTACAGGAAATGTCATGAGTCGCAAAAAAATCAGGCCGGAATTCGTAATTTGGAGAGTTATCACAAATTATCATTCCAAAAGTAGATGACACATCTTTATTTGAATAAATGTAGATTGTTGTACATTAAATAATACGTTCTTGAATGATTGTCTAATAAACAAATGACTCTGAAAAATGATATGAATAAACTGATTAAATAATATGCTCCTAAACAATTAGAACACAATTAGAAAATTAGAAAAATTTCACTATCGAAGTGTACAATATCCTCAAGAATTTATAAAAACTAGTTAAACTGTACAATTATGTCGGAGGATTTTTTTTCCAAGTGGAATAAGTCTATTTGTAATTAAACTTGATTTTCTTGCATTAATTTCACTTTTATTAATATATCAAATGAATCGAGAAGAGTTTATCTCAACCAAATCCTTAGAAAATACAATATCAAACAGGAAAAAAAATACGAGTGGAAAAATGTTACATTAGCTGAAGAAAGTTGAGGTTTAACTCTTCCCACTCTGTCCACTTTTAATCGAATCTATGAGTTACTCTCATTATATTTTTTTTACAGATTTATTAAAAGATATATTCATTGTTAAAATGAATAAGAATTATCTATAATGTTTGATCTGATTTTTTAAAATCGTTTGCTAAAATATCTTGTGGGCCAATACTTCTGGCCCACGGTTAAAAAATCGTTTATTTTTTTAATAATACACGAACATGTTAATTTAAAAAAATACCTAAAATAAATAGACTTATACCACTTTTAAAAACAGCAGCTCAATAAATGAGTGGCACTTAAAAGCATCCACTATAAAAAAAAATTCAGACACTGTAATTTCTAAATAATTAACATATTTTCATATTCGAACATAAATCTATCATTTTATTTTAATTTAAAAAAAATATGTTTTAACAAAGCTATTATGAATAATAATTTTAATTAAAATATTACACGAATAATAATTTCCTGTGAGTTTATAAAATTTCGACATTATATGGCAGTGCTATAATAATTGGAATTTTTTTTTTGCTACTACTCAAATCCATATCCACTTAGTATAGCTTTAATTGGACCTTCAATTTGTAAAACTTGTACAAATAAGAGCACAAAAGCTCAAAAAAAAGTTTTACTTTATCCGTATAAAGAATTCTATTATGAAAAATATTATAAAAATAGCATAATTCCCAGATTTCAAGTGTATGAAACGTGTAAACAAGCCATTTTTATAGTCGGTGAACAAAAAAGTGGTGTACTCCACAAGGGATAAGTGGGGATATACGCTTTTGAACAAATGCGATTTTTTGCCCTATCGAATCCGATGATGTTATTTTCTAACTCGGGCAGAAAAGGTTAATGGGGCAGAAAAAGTATGTAAGCCAAATTCGTCTCTATACACACGTATCTGTGCACACATACGAATTGTGCGCATTCTCTTTTTTTTCAACACCCATCCTGTTGCAAAACTATTTATTATTTCTGACATGTAATATCCGGGAGACAATGGAACACCGCATCGGTTTATTTCGCTGATATTTTCCTCACGCGGAAAACTTGTATACAAACAAAGTGCAATTGTGCGGCCGAAAGAAACGTGTTTGGACATAATTGCAGGCATAAATCAAAACGACACGAATCCACTGTGTCATTATTGACAAATTACCATATTATAAAATGATGAATGTCTATTGTACGTAAATAAGTACAAGATGTTAACACAGTTACCAATTATGCAAATCCCATTTAATTAGATAGCCACGCATCGACACATTGTATCGGGCGTGAACCTTACGAGATTATTAACACCATTAACAAACAAAAAAATCATCATAAATAAATAACTAAACGAAGCGATCGAAAATATTCAGGTATTTCAGGTATTGTGCCAAACGCGGAAAATTACAACGCAACATTAATAACCTGTGATCGATTACAAAGTCCGATTTAACTAATGTAATGATCATAGACTACAATGGATATAGCAATCGGTGCAAAAGTCATATTTTTTTCAACACCAAACATATGAATTATTTATATTTTCCATGTTTTATATTGTTATTTTGTGCAAAAACCAGATAAAGTTTTGGCGCATGAATTTTTAGTATTCTAAAAATTGGTAATACCCTAAAAAAATATTAAGTCAACGTCAATATTGTACTACATGCGTAAATAAACCATAGTTTGTGAAACATTTCTCACTGGATAGCATTATTCACTGATCACGCATTGTATACACAGCAAACATCAAAGAAAAACCAAACCAAAAATAATAAATAAAACATCATCATCATCATCACCGCGATTATAATACAATCTAATCATCCAGAACAGATACGTCTTGATACGATCGTAAAAATGTAAAATTCCAACGAAAATAAAAGCGCGTACGAAATAAAATAACGTCGTAAACTTGAATATGGTAATTGGAGTTTATTGTCTCCTAGAAATTTAATCTAAATATAAGAGCAGCTGTGGCGTGCGAATAAAAATATATTTTAAAAGAAAATCTCATTCATGGCCTATAACATTTAATTAACCTTGAAGCTAATAAATACTAACATATGATTTTGTGTATGGCCGGCGTATAGCACCTAATTTAAAAATAATGTCTATTAAATAAACGATAGCTTCATAAATGACTCTTAAAAAAAGCCTTGACCCTAAGTAAATTTTATTTATCAATTAACACCATTCCGAGAAAATCAATAAAGATTTTGTTATAGAAAATACACATACGAAATACGTGAATGCCATTTCCAAATCCGATTTTCCTCGTCGAAATAATATTTAATAATTCA
The DNA here is from genome assembly GCA_022495035.1 of Philopotamus ludificatus. NCBI lineage: Eukaryota > Metazoa > Arthropoda > Insecta > Trichoptera > Philopotamidae > Philopotamus > Philopotamus ludificatus. Next base: position 101,003 of record JAGXCT010036192.1, read on the forward strand.
TACAATTCTATCGCTGCATAATAAATAAATATGCATAAAAAATAAACGTCTTTCGAATTTACACAAAAAAAGAGTATGTGAAATTATGCTGCAAAAAAATATTCATAAATTATATACCGGCGGTATGCAATAAATAACGGAAAAATCTAACCACGATTAATTAAAGCCTTACAATAAAAAAAAACTATCAATAGACATTAATTTTATGCGCGATGGAGATAAAAAAAAAATGATGAAAAATTAGCCTTCAGATATTAGAATACCAACATAACAGTATCACACAAAATAATAAAATATTTTTAATAGATTGACAATCGTGTGCAATTAATGAATAAAAATGCGTTTTAACGGAATTTCGCAATAAGGCGTCGAAAATTATTATTTAATATAAAAAAAAATGTGCGAAATAATGATCTCCGTTATGTAATTCAACACCGAAAATTTCGATATCATCATCACGCCACTACGACTCTTTTTATGAACCATGAAAAAATTTACAAGTAATGGTAAATTATAATAAAAAAAAATGGGCATACTCATATGCTGATATTGTAACGTAAACCTAATTTACTAAATTGCGCTATGAATGACTATGTTTATTTTACGCAATAATAAGCTGAAAAAATGTAGCGATCAATTATAAATTTCATATCTATATATATATATTTTCATCCGTTATCATTATCGCACCGATGAACATCGAAATGGTTCAATAACAATGCGAAATATTTGATTATTTGCCGCGTAAACAAATGTTGACAAACAACCGTAAGCGTAATAGTATCTGTCATTCATAAACTGCGCATTAATGAAATTTTTCTTTACACTACAAGATAAACAACATCGACGTAAACAATTAATAAAAATCAAAACAAACCCACTATACAATTATGTAAACATGTCCAATACGAAACAATCAATTGGAATGTTCCGACACGCGACAGATTAAAGTTCATTATCACAAGCTCAA
>JAGXCT010036193.1:0-30984 GCA_022495035.1 Philopotamus ludificatus
ACGGTAAATACATTCTAACTAACAAATATTTATTTTATTTATTTGACGATGGATGTATGACATGATGGAAAAATCCAAAACACCACTTTATAATTTCTATATAGATTTATAACCCACAATCATCACCTAGAGGTCACAATTATTGTATAATTTTTATTAAATTATGTATTGAAACTTATACATTCAACCCCACATTAAAATGAATCGTTTTTACTGTTATTCTCATTAGAATACTTTATTCACAACTAGTATCTAGATACGGATTATTTAATATCTTGTTTAAGTATTAATATCAACGATTTATATGTGAAACATTATTAACTCGTTACACAAGGGGGTAGTGGATTCCATGTCAAAAGCTTTGTGTATGTCCGGGGCGCGCATATTTTAAAGGTTTTTCCGGAAATTGTTTAATGTTTAATATTTACTGGAAAATGAACACCATTTAGGAATTTATTTATTTATTACACTGTTATAATCTGTTATTTTTTCACCCGATACTATGTGCGTTGATCCTCTGTATCTATTATAACGTTTTGTTTTTTTCAAATATTTACTTATCCGTATGATACTTAGTATTATTTTTCGAAATGATTTTCGTAACTTTCTGAAACTGAATTATATATAAAAAGTCATTTTTTTTGTTTTTCAGTCAATATTTTATGATTTTAGCAGTTTTAGTTTTAGATTATTCATACAATTATATTTTTGTCAAGACAGAAATCCTGTAAATCGAGGGAAACATATTAATAATAAATCATACGACTCTTCCTTTGTATGAAAGATTTATTTTCAGGATCGTATAAATAAAATAGTGACTATATAAATAAATATAAGATAAATTCCATATATGATTTTGCTAAATTAATATTATAGTACGAACGTATACAGTATAGAACGAACTGTACATTTTATTTATATTTAATTATAACTTATGCATTAACTTAGATTAAATTTTACATAGAAAATACATGCATTCAGTGTCGCTGTCTGAAAATAAACACGTCCTATTGCATTGGGTTCGCATTTTTGTTCAAAAGTTAGCAGCATTGAGATCTTTTGAATCATATTTTATATGTTTTGCTAAAAATGGTTTTAATGGCAATTTCGCAAAAAAATAGGTTTAACTCCCAACTGTAAAAAATAATAACGGTCAAATATTATCTAAGAATCAATAGAAGTAAACTAAATGCTGATTTATATTTTTAATTTTACTTAAAAATGTTTTATAAACGTTTAAAAATATATATACATAAAATATTGGAAAGTTCCTTAGTCAAATTTAAAAAATCTATTTTTTCTTAATTATATTTTTGTAAATTAATTTAAAAATAAACAATATTAACTTAGCCTGTATTATTTCAAATCTGTTTAAAGATAGACTTATAGTGGAATCAATGTGTTAATTAGTAAAATAAATTCTAGTAATTTGAATGTGTCATTTATTAAAAAAAATCATTTGATTTGGATGAAAAATAGACAACGAAACCCGTTTTTTCCCATTAGATTTTCTTAAAAATTTTATTGTATAAAAAGTTCTGCATTGATCCAAATAAATGGTAATCCGATGAAGCAAGATTGGATGAATAACTACATTATATTCGTATTCCATCAATTTATCCTGAGGAACTTTAGTTGTATGGGTATAAACGTGTTGACAAAATTTTGATTATTCTAGGTCTTTTTAGACTAATTACTTCCTATAATCGTTCAGTTTATCACAATAGAGCTGTATCGTTATTGACTGACCATATTTAAGAAATTTATTATGAATAATTCCTTTACATTCCCACCATACACACAAAAGGACTTTTTACTGTTAGATTCGGTTTCAGTATTCCCAGTGATACCTGATCACTGTCTTGTCAAAAGATGTTGAATTTTCTTCTAATTTTATTAAATCTTGAAACATTTGGATCCGCACAGATATCTCATCATCATTTACCAGCCACAAGGCTCTCACTCGCTGATGGCAAGGACCTTACCAAACTCTCGCATGGTATTTGAGGCCAAAGGAACCTGATTCCCACACGTGACGTGAGGGATCCCCTATCATGTCCATACCGCGGGGACCCGAGCCGTCTTGGTATGCGGTTTTTTGTAAAGAGTTTCCCTCTCTTTGCCATTGCTGGCATTGGACGTACATCTTCTATCATGTTGGTATCGGATTTTACCCTCTCGACTGTGTCCAGGTAAGTAGGACCAGGGGGTTTGTCTCGGTATTCGTTTGTTCTCTTCTCTAAGGTGTTATCTGCGAGTCACGAGTGACAAGTAGCGAGCGACCACACACACACACACCTATATAGATATACACAGGCATACACAAGCACATCTGCCCAAAACGAGTCTCAAGTAGCCGGTCGCAAGTGATTATTAGCCCTGTCGCGCAATAGCTATCCTTTCATTATGGGAAAGACCTCCTCAGAGAGGGGTTCCCTAGAAAGAAGGAAGAGGAGCGAAAGTATCGAGACTAGACCAGTTATTGGTCAACAGATTAGGGTTTTCCTTCCCAGGGTATCTATTCATTGCTAATAAATGATGCTTGCAATATATTTCAACTAACAATTAAAAAAAAAGATGTCAAAAAACATTTTCGTCCTTCCTCTAATTTCTTAAACTCTGAAAATCCTCTGTACAATACATATAATATTATATTTAATAAGTGATTTTTTTCAAATTAATATATTAATACATATTATTGTATGCTGAAATTTAAAATACAATATACGTTTGCGTTTGATTATAAATCGACGCCTAATTTGTTATAACTTTAATTTATGTTTTTATATAATATGTTTAATTCAAATGAGATTTTCGCGAACGGCGTTGAATAAATTATTACGTGTCATTTTAATTTTTGCACGAACGCCACAAGGGGACATAAACTATTTACTTATTCCTTTGCTCTCGATACTATGAAAAGTAAATTCTCCAGGAATTTATGTGTAGCACACGAAATGCGGTCTTGGCAGGGCCTCTCCCTCTACTTAAGTATTCTTTGCGTCAAATATCTTTGGAAAATGTCCTAGCAGCCTCACGTGGAAGTCTCTTTGATGGCGAACGTGTGTCGAACCTTTTTGGCTTTCATTTTGTAAAATTGCCTGCGCGCACGGTGCGACAAAATATATTAAAGTCACTTTGATATCACTACTTTTGTCACTACGCGTCTAAATATTGATGGCTGCCGCTGTGTACAGACACCGAGTGCTTAAATAATTTAATTTGTCACGTGTGACGTGTAATATTCTCGAATCGAGTACAAATGTCGGTGCGCTCGCGCAAGAACTCCATCCTAATGAAAATGTTTCTATCAGCGAATAGTTTGATTTACATTTTACAGTCGAGAATTGAAATATGCAATGCTCTCACCGGAGATTATCCGTACTAAAGTGGTAGAGGTATATCCTTCGGGGGAATAGTGCACGCTATTTCTCACCGTGTAAAAAGCTGGGGAGCGATTTTCGCTGCGCCGGAAGTCTGTAAATAGTGGTTTCCTTGAGTCTCTGCTAGTCATAAACACGTAGGTTCTGTTGATTTTTATGGCATCCATCGCCTCTGTGAGTTCAACTGCAATTAGATAGGATGCACTTGTTGGTTTGGCCTTCTTTCCTCGTCTCTTACACACATCCGTCGTATTAATATCGCACTAATTTTCCCAAAGTAGGCACATTTTCTTAAAAATATATATTCTGTTCTGAAAAAGTAATATTTTTATATTTCTTATTTTAAATCTGATAAAATGCATCGTAAATGTATATTATTATGATATGATATATACTATATTATCACTATTTCATTTTATCAAAAAGTTCGATCTATTTTTTTTTTTAAATATTTTATAATTTATAGTACACTCAACTCGTTGTTTACACGGTAGATACGGTTTACGAAAAACCGTATAAAAAGGCGAAATATAAATGAAAATTCGAAAAAAAAGATTGAATCCTTAAGTTGAAAAACTCATTGTGCTATAGAAAATCTTGTAAAATAGTAATTATAAAAAACTATAAATAGAAAATCTTTTATCTACTTGTGTCTTTGTTTCACAAGTGTTATTACTTTTGGTGGACTACAATTTTTCCTTACGAATTGGTTATTCTAACAATAATTAATTTTGCTCCGTACTATAAAATTTCAAAATTTTTATTCATCTTATTTTAATTCGTTAACATAACTTATATTATTCACATGCGTTAATTTTTTTTGGTTAACCATATTTTTCTTAATAGTTGATGCTTTCGTTTTTGTGAAACATTATTTTTATCTGAAATTTGATGAGGTTAACAGTTTTAGGATTTATTTACAAACTATTTCCTATTCCAGCCAATAAAATAGATAGGATATTTAGATGCTGGTTAGTTTTTTTAATAATTACTTTTCACTAAATTGTCCAAATATAAATAAGTTATATAATAAAGTAGTTATTGATTTTTGTAAAAGAGATTTTTTATCTAATTATAAAATTATTGAAGCCAAAGCAAAGACGTCACCGAAGGCAAATATTATTTCTGGATGACTGTCGTCATAATGATAATTGGGATAATTATAAAATTGAAAAAAGCATTAAAGTGATTCATAGAACGAATTAATGGTGAAAAATACATCTTCTAAAAAATCAAACACAACGACAAAAATACAATGTTTTACCGTCCGAAGGGGGTATCTCAGATACCCCAAACATTTCAAGTCAAGATAATGAAGATGATGATAATATGAAGAATTCATTTGTTTTTAAAATGGATTATTTAAAGAATGAAAATAGTTATTCACGGTATGCTTCGTAATTTGGTTGATATTTTGGATTTTTAACTAATCAATATGACACATAAATGACAATGTTCTCGGCAATGTCTCCCTGCTGACTGAGTTCTCGCAGCAAGTGTCACTCGTACGTTTCATTCCGTACCGTACCGAATGCGTGCGAGAAAATACGCATCGCACCCGTGGCAATATTAGCAAAAATTGAGGTTTTTTTATCGCAAATAATAAAGTACAATGATTATTTAAAATATTTATTCTTTAGACTTTTTTAGACAAATACAAAAAGTTTTTGACATATAGGAATTATATAGGTATTATATAATTATATTAAAAGAACTATTAAAAAAAACCAAAAACTTGGGTTCTCAAATAGACCGGAATTGGCACGGCTAAGTAAACAGTTAATATTGATTATTCGCAAATCTTAGTTAGGAAATTTTGAGAGCTACTAACCTAACTCTTTTTTTACACGGTGGATGCGTTCCACAAAAAACCGTGTAAAAAAGTGGTTGCGATGCCGTTTATTCAAACATCGGGACAATATAAAATGTAAATTTTCACTTTTCCCAGACGATTTAAAAATATTTCGATCTGTTACTTCAGTGGAGGATGCCCTTTGGATTTATAGAAAAGTTATTCGAGAAATATCAAAAACTTGGGGTACCCAATAGAGTCCAACGTCACGGCTAGGTTTAACTTAAAAAAGTTATCATGGGGAGTTTAAAATAGTATTTCAAATTATAGAAAGATGAAAAATAATTTTATAGTCTGATATCAATCCAAAGTTAAAAATATGACACTCCGAATGTATAATAGTAATATAGAAGTATTAAAATTCGATAATCTTCGGTCTCGTGATGAATTTCAAAGAGGACAGTCAGTCAGATCGAATCAGATACAATTAACAACTACCAAGTCGCTTTTCAAACCAATAAATCCAAAGCAGGTCTCGAAAATATTACGCATCTATCAATATGTTGGAGATTTTTTGTTTATTTTTGTTCATAAAAGCTCGTCATTTATTCAGATAAACAAACTCGTGCCGAAAAATGGGCACGTGCACTAATTATAGGCATCTCGGCATATACGCGCCGAGATAGTTAACCGCTCCGACATCGCGCGAGTCAATATCACAAGCAATAATTTTCCATATTTTCCTCTCGTCTTGCCGGCAAGGACGGCGGTCCTCTGTATCCGCGCCCCGCCCCGGCCGCCCCCTACACTCCCCCTATGCCCCCTACACTCCCCCTGGCCCTCCCCCTCCCCCGGCGGCCAGACTCCGAACCGAACTTGTCCGGGAAAACGACGTATGGATATCGGCGAACGCCGCATGCGCAACTTATTGGATTCTTCCCATATCCCCGTATCCGTATATCGCACACTGGCGCGGGCCACGCACACTCGCGCACTCGCGCACCGACACGTATCGATACGAAACTTTTGACCTTTGCCGTCACCGCGCAATCGGACGTACGTGTACGTGCACGTGTACGTGACCTATATATGCGCGCGTGTGCGTGCAGTATCGGCACGCCGAACTTGCTCCAATATTCATGAGCACTCTCATTAGGAGCCGCTTCCGCGCCGCGATAATTACCCCGATGTATCCTGGAATTATTTTTAATATTGATATGCGCGATAAAAATAACGCGGTTCGCCGTGAATAGCATACAGGATGATTAAGATCAATTTATCTTATATTATAATAGTTTTGATGTAATAAACGTAGCCTCACTGATCTAATCAGGGTAAAAAACAATATTTACCAAAAATGCCGAAAAATAATAATCAAATAGATTTTTTAATACATGGCACATATCTAATAATTATTCATGTAATATTTATTAAATTTATTAAGCAATAGAACATTGAGAACGTTGTTCTTGAATAATTTCATTAATTTACTCTTCAAGCAATAAATCCCTATTAAGTGATTAATTAGATTTTAGAGATATTACAATTGCAGTATTGGGTATCTTGCTGTATCTCAAAAAATGAAACCTTAACATTTTTAAACTAAAATAAGTGGACCATAATTTATATCTTTTTACAACACTTATCGTACATCTAATGGAAATAACCCTAATAATTTAAACGTGATAATCTATTTATCGTATCGTATTTTTTCGAGATACGGCAAGATTGCTTTCCACAGCATCGATAGATATAAAATATATATATTTTTAAATAAACTAGATTGTTATAATATATTTAACCGTTTGAATTAATAATTATTTTTATAATAAATATCTAACACTCTTATATCTGATATTAATTTTATTTTAGGAATATGTATAATATATAATGATTTTGATTCGGAATATAAATAAGAAACATATAGGTTATGATCTGATATTATAGTCAACAAAAGTTTTGACAATAATTTCACTTTTTAGAGCCCCGTTAAACCTTATTTAATTGTTTTTATAAACTAATTGAAAAATGTTGCTGTTTTGGTAAAAAATATTGTAATAATAAATATGTAATCAAATGATTGAATATTTAAAAATAAAAACATGATGGCTTATTCCTAAACTAAGATAATATAAACGCTAAGAAAACGATTGGATATAAAATAATCACTTAAAACATAGATGGTATTTCAATATTTACAAAATTAATTTGACTGGGCATTCCTGCTTTAGAATGAACAGGAAAATTTATTATGACCTATATTTGTGAGAAATATATCGTGCATTCATTTTCTACACAGGTTGACATTTGACCGTTGACATTTTAACGGATACAGATGAACCAAACATACATTATTGCAATATTATGTCGACATAACATTATTTTGCATTTTTATATCGATTTTTCTTTATTATTTCGATGAAAATGTGTCAAAATTTAGCTTTATTTAGCTTCTCTGATAGTGTAATTGATCAATGTATTTGATTATATTTATAAAATGTTGAAATTTCATTGAAAAAATAGTTAATACCGTTTATCGGCAACGGTGGGAAAATTTATTAACGCGTGGGAAAATCGAATATATCTGATACATCCTGCATGTTATTTACAGGATGTATAGCGATTATCGTTGAGAATACGTTTTTCTATCTAAATACGTTAAATTTTTTTGTAAAAGCTTTGTTTGTATCGGGAAAAATCGGATCGCAGACGCCCACCGCGATATTATTCTATCGGGAAGCTTTTGTAGCGGGCCATCCAATATATCTCGCAGTTTCCCACGCTCGCCCCTCACCTCACCCGCCACCCCCGGGGCATTTCCTCGCCGCACACCACCCCCAACCCGAACAATTTCCCACACCCCCTCTCCCCCTCCCCCTGGCGATACACACTTCCATATCCCACTCCCGTCCCATCCCGTTCGCGTCCCACCCCCGAGCTTATCACCCACCCCTCCACATAGGAATTGAGTATGGACTTTACTTATGGAATTTCCAATATGCGAAGCGCTATGTGAACGCTTGCTTTGTACGCCCGTCTATAAAATTTATATGAAAAATTAAAATGGAGCGTATGATTTAATAATGGCAAGTTTGCAGAGTTCTTACGTAGCAGACTTGAAAATTAAAATTTATACGGAATGACACGAGGATAGACGTTAGGATGGGAGGCCGGGACGCCATGTGATGTCGCTAATAAATTTGATTCTGAATGTGGAATATGCGAGATATTAATTTTTTGAGAAAACAAAAAACTCAATACATACACACATGCATTATGAAAAATACATAAATAATCAATAAATATTATATGGAATGGTTTTTTACTAGTTTATCCTGAAAAATATTAAAAATATATTGCATCGCTTTAAATAGTACGCATTACTTATCTTCTCCATTAAAAGATATGGTAAATAAATTAATATTTTATAAAAATATTGACGCTGCAAAGTAATCTTACTGTATTTCGAAGAATAAAACTTCACAGAGGTGCCAAAAAAAACATCTAAAATGGTAATAATTCTTAAATTCAATGAAGTAGATCTATAGTTTTAACATTTTTACATTTATCTTATTTATAATAGAAAAGCTAAACATTTTTTACATGCTATTGTATTTTTTCGAGATACAGAAAGATTGCTTTACCAACGTCAATATCCTCAAATATCAAATCCTTATAATTTTCTGTTATAATACGATTTTCTGTTAATGTAAAACTCAATTTTTTTTTAATTATGATATAATATGATACTATATTTTAATCACTTTTAATCAAACTTTAACCATCAAAGACATTATGAATAATTTTCAATTAATTTAATTCACTAACGTCTTTTGTTACATAATTGCTTAGATAAGCGATGTCGATTTCGTAAGGCATTCAACACTACATATACATTTCAACAATTTTTAATTATCTTAAATTACAAAATACATATAGTTGTGTTTTATTATTAATTCAGCGGATAGTTACAGTGGATCCCCGTTTTTGCGTGCCCGGAATTCACGTTTTTCGCCATTTGTATATAATTATTATAGTCCCGTTTCATTTAAGTACATTCTAGTGTATCTATATCCGATTTTACGTTTTTATATCCCGATATTTACTTCTGTAATAAAATGTCGATAAATTTTAATTGAAAAAATATATAAATTAGCTTTATAGAAATCGAGGATTTAATAGACAGTCATGTTCACGGAAACGTGTCCGATGGAGATCTCTTTGACGACGAAGGGTTAAACTCGATCCAACAAAAGGAGATGTTCGAATCAACGTTCTACTCTCTTTAATTGTAATTTATGAATATATAAAAAAAAGGTTTTCATTGGAAAAATAAAAAAGAAACATCTATAGGGTTTTATCTGATATCATATTCAATAAAAGACATTTTTTTATTAATGAATAGAAAAAAACGAGGGTTCAATTTTTTTGCTAAAAAATCTTTTCGACCAATACGGCGTGGAAAGAGTTAAGGTATATTGATGACCTTAAAAACTATTATACAAATATTAGATACGTACAAGAAGAAACATTCTAATCGATTTATAGCATCAAACGTGCTTATAAAAATGTAAAATATATATATAAAATCGGATTTTCATGATTTTCTTAAAAATATATTTTTTATTTTCTACAACTCTTCTACGTTTTCCTCGTGTTTACGGGATTTCATTACTTTTAAAAACATAAAAACAGGATTTCATAGGGACATTATTCTTGGGCACTTTTAATATATTAAAATATGATTTTGCACTCAAACTATCTCTATAATTTCTTTCATATATCTATGGAGATTATTTCTAATTCTCAATAATAGCTTTAAAAAAACAAGTATTTATTAAAATAAAAATTATTACACATTATGGCCTACTTTTTTTGAAAATAATGTAAATTAATCACGGATATTTTCAAATATAAGTAAATTTTAAATTTATTTATTATTAAAATAATACGATCTGTTTCACTAACAAAAAGGTTTCATAGGAAAAAAATAATCAAAAATCGTGTCCATATCCTAAACATCACATGAGAGTCATATATTATGTTTTCTTCAACGATTATTAAAAGTATTTTCGCATTTTCCTTATCAAGATTTCTTGTTATTTAAGATGTTTCTCAAAAATGTTCTTATCTATAAAAAATATGTTTTTGTATTTAATGGTATTTACACGTTACTGTTTTTAGATATATTTTAGTCAAATTGGTCGGCACTAAATTGAGGTCTCGTTTTCATTAGTAAGTCAAATCCGTATTTATTTGTTTGACGATAAATTAATGACATGAATGATAAATTCGATTATTATAGAATCGAAGATTATTCAAATGCGGGGCAATAATTCTCTCATACTTCTACTCTTCCTGGCCAATGTCATAAAGAATTTCCAGAATCATATATTTCGTAGGAAGGTTGACCTATCCTGGTACTAACTTAGTTGCGGTTTACTTAACTTATATTATGAATCTGATTGTCTTGTATTGAATTTCTACGTCCAGACTTATTACTATTTCTCAAGTTTAATGGCGATTGGTTATACAATAACATAGTAATATGAAATACTAACATTAGTTGCGAAACAGGGATAGTTGTGTATCGAATTGGATGATTTTTTCAACGATTAGATTTTCATTGAGAATTAGGACGTTCCTGGAGCACGTACGCAGCGTCCTAAATGTGGCATTTATTACAAAGATTAACCGACTCGTGTGTCACATAGCGGGGACATGTTTTTTTGTTCGCACAACCGACCAAAGTGGGGCAATTAATAATCCGCTGATCGAGAATCGCAAACACGGCCATGCCAAAATGAACCTTAGTCCCGTCCGCCATACAAGTGGCAAACGTCGATGCGGCCCGGCGACACATGTGACTCTATTCGCTTACGGGATCTCCATAAATCTATAGAATTTTCCGACACGGAAAAAGGGTAACGCCCAACCCTCCCCCTCCCCCACCGACCTCTATCCCCCCGGCCCCTCTCCCCCTCCCCCCACGTCCCCTCGATATCGGTCCCGGGAAATATCTCGGGAAACTCTCCGCGGGAAGGATGAGAAAACCGAATGGCGGGGATGGGGCGGGTGAGGCCGTATGGGACGGGGGTGAGCTGGAAATCCGGGATAAAAAATAGAGCGCATAAAGTAAGGAGGCAAGCGTGGCAGCCTTTTTTATTGCGGTATCGGAAAATGTAAAAGGTTTTTCCTTTACGAAGCGTTTGAGGTCACACAGTTTTATGAACGCGATTTTATCTCGTCGTTTGCGGATATCTTCCGTTATGACAGCGGCGCAGACAAAAGATTTCGCAAATGAAGCCGATAGGCGGCCGCGCCGATTTTTTATTGGCCCGCCTGAGGTGGGCGGTCGAGGGGGTGGTTTTGTCGTGGTGGGCCCGCGACTAATGGAAATTGGTCCGCGGGGCCATCAGCGTTATTGACGCGCAATGAAACATTTTATGTGTGTCGTGTATAAACATTTCGCGGGTTTCGCAACTTGTTCCGCGCCACTGTTCCCGCAATTCGGCTTTATTTTGAGAAAAGTTCATTGACTCGGCCGGAAAAGGCTGCTAGGCTTTATAATTAAATTGTATGTGAAGTTTTCGAAAAACATTTTCGAGCAATATATAAAACTCCTACATAATACTACTGAAAACTTTATGCCACTTTGATAAACAAATTTCCTAAAAGATTTTACAATTACTGTTCACATTGTAATACATACGATGACTTTCGCATTTTTGGGAAATCTATTTACATTCTAATACTACCTATAATAGAGTTGCCGAAAAATGTAATCTAATATTTGTTAATTAATTCTTCTATAGTCGGCACCCTCATATCTGAGAATAGTGACCTTTCTTGTTCTGAATCTTCTCGATTTTGTCTCTCCAGGATTCTCTGCAGTCTGCATCCCGCATCGCAGCTACTACGGTGGAGCCTGTGGCGGTCTTCACTTGGTCGCTCCAGCGGGTGGGCTCCTTGCCCCTTCCCTTGCGTACTTGTACGTTTCCAAGCGCAACGAGCTTCTTCAGGCTGTCGTTTCTTCAAGCAAGATATCCAAGGTATGGAAAAATTCTTTATATCGTAGAAAGTCGATCCTCATTAACGTTCCCCATATCCTTTATGACAAGCACGTTTGTACGTTTAGCTATCCATGGTGTACTCAGCAGTCGTCGCCAGCACCTCATTTCAAAGGCGTCAATTCTCTTTTTCGTGTTCTCCTTTATGGTCCAGGTTTCTACGCCATATTTAAAAATTGAGAATATCAGACTCTGCACTAAACGTTTTTTGTCTTTTTTTATATATATCTCTGTGTTTTTCCAAATTGTCCATAGCTTCTACAGCACTGAGGAAAGAGTGGTGACGAATAAATTTGTGACAGAATTTATTTTAAAAAATATCACATGATGAATGTCTCAGGGTAGCGGGGAGTAAGTGCCGCCGCTCTACAAAAAGCACAGCCAGGTCCGAAAGGTACTTTATCCACGAGAGAAGGAAACTCCAAAACAAAATCCAGATAGGGGGCAGCAGCACTATCAGCACCAAAAATAAGTTCAAAGAAATCATTGTGGTGCAGAAGTCAACCGGAAACCACTGCACTAGCATCCCAAGAAAACCATAATATAAATAAAAGCATCCAAGTCCTTTAAAAAAAATTGATTGCAATTTCACTAATGTTTTAACATAATTAAATTATACTTTGATTACAAAAAGTATGATTTTATTGATTTTAAAAATAGATAGTGTGTTGACATGTTTTTATTAGTTTTTCTTACTTTAAAATAGTAACTTGGCACTTGTGCCAATGCATTTGATCTTCTGGGAAAATTTTAATATGACGTTTAACTTCTTCCAAATTTCTGTATTTAACTCCTCAATATTAATCAGCAAAACGTCATCCTATCGTGTTTTTTCTATCTTCATAAATAAAAAAAGTCTTTAGGGAGCCATGTCCGATATCATAACGATGGTTGTTTCTAGCAAAAATATCTTTCATCCATAAGTAAAAAATCATCAAAGAACACACTAAAAGCCTTTCGACAACCAACTACAGTACTCTCTCAATTATCCGGGCTAATGGTGGAAATGGGAGGCACGGATAATACGAACATTATTTTTTTTAAAACAAAATTTATTTACATTTCTAAAGTAGACTTTTATTCTAAGAAGTTAATATATATTAAGAAAATATGTGATTTGCTTGCAAATAATTTTCTAACGATCTTTTAAGTCCATTTTGACTTTTTCTAATAGCTGTTGTACACTTTTAATCAGAGGTGGCTTGTCAATATGTACTGAGAGGCTGCAGCATCCTCAAGCAAATTTAAGCAACACATTTTTTTATATAATAATATATTTTGTCTATAATTATGTACTATGTATACGTAAATATAAATAGAATTTATATTTATCAATCTGGTATGTACCTACGCGGGCAGTGTTATCCTACGCGATGCAGTGTAAGAGCCCTGCCTGCTTGTCGGTGCTACCAGCGTCGGGTATTGGACAGATCCGGGCCGGTAACGGAGTACGGGGAGGGGGACTTGCCGCTAAGCCTCGTGTCGCGCTGCGATTCGGTGCAGTCATAGTGACTCACAGCTTCTTATAGCCACGTGCCACATGTCACTTATTTTATTATTGTTAATATTATTTAGTATTTTTACCTCACCTTATTTTTTATATTTAAAAAAAAATATGTGGTAAAATTGCTTATATTTAAACTTCATTGGGCGTTACACTCCAATAAAGTTTCAACAGTAGTCAGTGCAGTATCGTGTGTAATACATCTACATCTTCATTTCCTTATCTCTTGGTTGAGATTTGAAATAATTTCTCCATTGATTATACGTTAAAATGTCGGAATATGTGAATCATATTTTAATCATTCTATGTTTTTTAATCAACATTATCAAAGCCTGGTAAATTTTCTATTAGCTCTCATATTTCAGATATTTCACTTGTTTTGCGCTTAGATAAATTAAATTAGAATAAAAAAAAACTTTTTACATGTAGTAAAATGACCCTTCACCATTAAACGAGTGTTATTGACTTTATTTTGTACCAAGGTTGAGTTGTAATCAGTATCATCTTATTTTTTAGAATTTAATCAAATCATCGTCATTGGTAAAAAACGGTTTCAAAAAGGACAATACAGTGATGTCAACTCATTAAAGAAATAATCACTTGATCGATGGGTGTAAATATTGTGCAAGTATCAATATGCCATTATCTGTATGAGAATAAGTATTATTAGCATTGCTTTTTGACAATTTACTTTTCAAAAAATTCTCACTTCTGGAACCTATTTAATTTTTGAAAAAATCCTCGAAGATTATTCAACCCAAACATGATTTTTCTGGCTAATATTCAACGGAAAGATTTCATATTTCTATATTTTGCTTTTTCAATCTTTAAAAGTTTAAATTTACGAGGTCCAGATGAGTTTGCGAAAAGTTTGGATACCAACTCTTAATTCTTCGGGTAGTTTCGACGTAGATTCCCCTTTTTTAATATGTTTTTTAATAATCGGGAGTGTACTGTATATAATAGGCATCCAATATAACATGACTATAAATGTTAGGATATACATATTTGAACTTTTCTATGATAAAAACTATAGTTTTGAATGAGATCAATTATCTTTTTTGGAATCGGTGATTTATTAATTTATTATTGCATATACGTTGATGTATGAAAGAAACTAAACTCGATTTATTTTACAGAAATACGAATCATAGTTATTATGCAAATAAAATAAATTGACTGAAAAAATATTCTTCCTGGATAAATGTTCTGAAGAGATGCTATAAATCAAATAGCTCTGACATGATCCACTAGAACTTCACCCCGGGGTCTATTTTTCTCTCAGTTTGTCCATAGATCTGTAAGTTTCTGATGGAAGATCGATATCATAATATACCTGTGTATTTATTTTTTATATTTTTCGATTTATTAAATTTTAGTCCAGTCTTCGTTCACTAGTAATCATATATTCTTTTAAATCTTGGTTAATATAGTAATGGTAGCTCTTCCCAGCAAAATGTATTTTTTTACAGATTCACTATTAATGTAATATTTAATATTATCCATAATTCATATAATTCGGACATAATTTGATTGGATATTGATGCGATATTTTCCATAAATAATACATATATAATAAATTTAAATAATATAAAAGCATTAATCATTGCAGTGTCACAATATTTCTATAACACAATCACTACTTGAATACTCGTGTATATATCTAAAAAAATCAAACATCCATTGAATCTATGAATTATCGAAAATTTATGACATGTTTTCTTGCATGTTATCTATTCAATTATGCATTTTCTTGAAAAGAGAGGCAATAACATAGTTAAATCGTGCTCTTATCTGCCTGCACGTGATACAAATCTCATAAATTACAAATCTATTCATAAAAAGTACGAGGGAACAATGCCAAACATGGAGACATATATTATTGCATTATTGTATTATGCTTCTATGAACCGTCCAAGAATCGTCCATCCCGTTCTGGGACCATGGAAATGAGGCATGAGCGAACGGAATAGGGATGTGTGACCCCTTCCACTTGTGCAACTTGACCGGTCCAATTTAAAACTGGACACTAGTCTATCGAGGGGTGGCGTAGAAAATTCTAATATTTATGAAAAAAAATATATTTAATTTTAGAATTTAATATTGCGATTCTGAATACTGTGTTTACGACGCATGTTTACGAATTTTTACATTCAAATATAAATTCCGCACGACAACCATGGTATACGTGTTAAATTTTTCATTTACAAGCAGCTGAAAATAAAAAAAATATATCTGACGTGGCTGACGCATGATAGTTTCATGAAAAAAAAACAGTTTTATACTCTATTATATTGATATTAAAATATATAAGTCAGTATTAGGCTGGATTTTTTAAAATATGCAGTGCGTTTGTGAAAATTTTCACTAATTTTCAGTGCCAACGCAGCACTTTCGACCGGTGTATACGGTCTGGTAAAAAACTTTTCATTAAAATGTGTATGGGAACGTCTTCTAGCGGTGTTTTATTAATATTTTCCATAAATTCGCCATCAGGCAGTCATTAGGTTGGCCGCGCGCCGCCACTGGCCGCCGGCCGTACGACATTTGCATTCAAATGACCGGCTCTATTTTATTAAATGACCCGAAAAACAAAACGAATAGCAATTCCTTATATTCTTATATTACATCGCAGTAAACCCCCCTCCCCCAGCCCGCCACCCCTGTGGACCCCAGGCCTTCCCCATAGACACCCCTATGTATCAAAGATAGAGCCAGAGCACCAAACCAATGCGGGGACCGCGCAAATACCCTGACCACCCCACGTGTGGCCCATTGTGCAAAGTTCATCATTCACCCATTGCCCACCGGACCAATTGCCATGTAATTGAAAAGCATTTTTATTAAATTTCATTTTTTTAAAATATGAAAAAATTAGGTTTTCAGTGGAAGAGCTTAAAATTTTCCGACAAAAGCATGATTTTTCTCAGTTAAACAAATTTTCCGTAAAAACATACAAATACAATACAATAAATATTAGATATTAAAGAGTTCTTCATCAATATTTTGTCATTTTGTTAAAAAATGGATTATTCTAAGACTAAAACTAGTCGTGCATGATATATGCTTCATAATTTGATCGATATGTTTTACTAATTATTATGACGCATAATGACGCGCTTACTCGGCGATGTCTCGTCACAGACCATGCTCTCGCAGCACGTGTCAATCGCATTTTTCACTCGCACTCCGCTCATCATGCTGTATGCGAGCGAAAAAAAATCGGCGAATATTGGTGTTTTTAATTTTTCTTTCGCAATTGCAGACAATAAAAGTCAATGATTATTTATATTTTTAATTCTATGGACTATTTTAAACAACTATAAAAAGTTTCTGACATCTAGGATTTATATTAAAAGAGTTATTCGAGAAAAATCAAAAGCTTGGGGTTCACTATTGACCCCATAGGCACGGATAATTAAAGATGGCAAAAAAGTTTCATAATTCTTCTGGTAAAGAATAGTTCTTAAAAAGAGGAGCAGAATGATGAATATTTAAATATGAATTTCGACTATTTTTTTCGATTTTCTTAAAGTCGATAAAATAACCCAACGTTACCTTTGGATTGGAATAACGTGATTTTATTTGCCAACTTGGTTGGAGAAGCGCCCGTTGTATTTTTTGCATGTTTTTATTTAGTTTTATATGAGTTGTGGAATAACGTTCTAACTGAATTCACGAATCACGTTATTCAACATTTTCTAAATTAACAAGTGTTTTTTTATTGTTTTGAATATAGTTTAGAAGTTTTTGATTATTAAATATATTCAATGTATAAAAATACGCTTATAGGGAAAAGTTGGAAGATAGAGTGTTTTAAATAATTTAAAAAAATATGTTTTTCATAGAAAATCACACTAATCGGTTAGATTCTATAGATATTTTGTTTTTTTTACATAAAACTCTTTCGATACTTACTATAAATTGAATGAAAGGTTTTTTTAGATGGATCGAGTCTGCCTCCTCCTAAATGGAAAATTCTTCGTCGGACAAGTTTCGGAAAATATGACTGTCCACTATTTCATAAATTTGAACACCATTGAATGCCTTCATAAATTATTACATTTTAAAAACATGTAAATCTAATATACTTAAAGAAAACAGAACTAGAAATTGTAAGCAAATAGCGGAAAAACGTGAATTCCACGCACTGTATATATTCTTTAGATCAAATAGTTAAGTTAGGCGAGTTTTTTTGTATTTTTTGGATTTAAATTGATTTGGATTGGATGAATTTAAATATTTTAAATATAAAATTTGCAAATTATACTGCAATTTTATATTAAGATATTACCATAATTAATTAAATTGCTATATTATATTTGCATGTAAAATTTTTTCCTACATACAATATATACGATAAATTTGATCTAATTTGCTAATTTAGTATAAAAATTTCATGGTATAACCTGAATATACATATAATCCAGTTTTATTTGAGAAGATAAATAATCAACTTACTTATGATAGAATAACGATCTTTGAATATATTAATAATTAATTCATCGTACAATCCATTCTATGAAATATCTCCTCCCCCCACTCCCCATCTTTCCAATACAGCCTTATATAAATTTAATTAAAATGATTAGAGCCGTTATTTATGACCACTTTCATTACTTGATCACGTTCACGCCATAAGCGAACTCTGTTGAGCTTATTGCATGTAATATTTAAAAAAAAAACATTTAAAGACTAATATTAAATATTTTTCATATTCATCAAGAGCCATAGCGCGTCGGAAAAAATTAAAATCGTATAAAAAATGTATGAAATTCCCTGGTAAACATCGGGATAATGAGGAGTTTGTGCAAGACGACACGTAGAAATGGATTCATTTTGCAGCGAAATTAAATTTTTTCAACCCCTTTTTCCATCCCACCCCCTCCCTTATACGCCATCGTCTATTCCCTGAACCCCGCCACCCACCCTTGTGGTAAAAGGTTATTGGCATTTGGTATGCAATGGAACTTTTAATAGTGGTGCGAGTGGACAACACGATCTTCGCGCTACGGCCCCATGTGCCGGACTCTAATGTCGAAATGATATAGGAACCGCGCTCGGAAAAATAATACAAAAATATTAATGGTCTATGAAGTGCTGCTGCGAATATGAATATGAATTACCTCAGACATTGCTGTTTGCGGTTGTGGTAAAATTTAAAAAAAAATTGTATTCAATTGCGACCCAAAATATTGCGACACTGAAACGATATAGGGTTCATTCACTGGCATGTGTATTTTATTAGGGAAAATTTCAATAAACTAGATTTGAGATCGATTTTAAGATTAATTTAAAAGTGTAAATAATTTTCATATTCTTGGCAATAATTTAATCAACATATAATTCAAGAATCATTTAGAGAAGGTGTTTGAAAATTCGAAAAAAATAGATTGGGACTAGTGGTAAACGTCCAAACAAATTTAGTAGAAGATGAAAAAATATTTGAGAATTTTGTAGGTTTATTGTTTATAGGTCCACCTATTTTTTTTATATTTGCAACTATTTTTTGTTGTCTTTGGTATTCAATTGTAATTTTAACATTTTTCTTGTTTCGTGGTCGATATCTAATAGCATTAAATTGAATTAACCCTTGCTACTCATCGTCATAGGCGCAGCATTCCTTTAGTCCCAGTAAAGCCCTGGCCTCATCCAACACCCTTCTCCATTTTTTCCGGTCTGTTGCTTCGTTGCTTCATCCTCCGGTAAGTTTCAATGATGCAGTATCCCTCTGTACACAGTCCAACCACCTCAGCCTTGGTCTTCATTTTCCCCGGGGACAGGAAAACCTGTTAACCATAAACCTTTACGGTGGCTGTCCCGTATCTTTGACACGTGACCAACCCACCGGAGTCTGGCCACTCTGATGACAACTGTGATCGGTATATCCCTGTATAGTCGGCACAGCTCCTCGTTGCTTCAGATACGCCATTTCCCATTGTCGAATAGGGCTCCAAATATTCGTACTCTTTCGACTCTGTCCACTTTTAGTCGAATCTATGAGTTACTCTCATTATATTTTTTTTACAAATTTATTAAAAAAAACATACATTGGTAAAATGAATAAGAAGCATCTATTGATTTTGATCCGATATATAATTTAAAAAAATACTTGATTGAAGCTCTGATAAAAATCTTTTGGACCAATACGTCCGGCCTACGGAGTGGAAAAGGTTAAATGGTTTAATATCAGCTTTCACAAATCTATTCAATTTAATAGCTACCCAAACTTCTTCATATGTTAGAATTGTCTGCCTTTTTACAGAAAAATAATTCAATTTATTTGTAGAAAAATCGTTTGGAAAATGAAGAAATTTCTGGACACTTTTCCCTCTGTATTTGTGAGACCTTAAAAGAAATCGACGCATACATTGGGTTAGTAGGCCTTTTTTAAACTCTTTGTACACCGAACCTTCAATTGAGGATATAACTAACGAAATTTAGCAAAAAATTATGTCTTATTAATATTAATAATATTATTTTCGTTTTTTTAATAAATAAAAATCTAAATAAAAAAAATGTATACTAATATTATAAATTTGGATGTATACAGTCGATTTCGTTTAATTAGGACGCATGTATTGTCCTAATTAAACGGATTCGTATCTCTATAGATAACCAAAGTAAATTACTGTAAGTTAAGTAAGTTCCTTTATTTGGTTTTTGTTTTCCGGATGTAATTAGTAGTCTTAATAGTAAAAAAATTGGTATTTTTTAGAAGAATTTTTTTATCATTATATATGTAAATAGTTTTAAAAAAACACTTACTTACTACTTAAAAAATGTCATAAAGACACATTTGAATTCTGAAGGACTATCAATAAAAATAGTTGCCAACACTAAAAATGTTAACTTGATTTTTGTGAAGAAAATCAAGTGTTTGAAATAATATTTTGATATGGAGATGACCAAAAGATAGATTAATATAAATGTCGTACCAAAACGACAACCAAGGATAAATTTTAATCCTCTGTGGTCTCGATATTAAAAAAATAATATGCCTGAAAAAGGGAAGAAATAACAAGTGGATTGAACCAAAAATAAATAGTTAATTTACCAAAGGAGATAGTTATCATATTAGAGCTCGTTATGACATTAGGTCAAAACAATCTTATTTACCAAAAATTCACCCACTAACTGTGTTGATTTCATTGCTTTTAAAACTAAAATCTAACACAGTCAAACCCTGAGATGATAATTTTACTATTTTTTGTCCAGTCCACAATATAAAAACAAATTTATTTACCTTATTTTAAAAAAGTTCGACAAAAATGACAAAATTCAGTACCTAGACGTTTTAGTACAAAATATTGATCAGCTCTGTATGTTAATACTGAGCTAGTCAATTTGACATATTTTTATTAAAAAGAAATGGATGAATAAATATAATTATAAAAACTAACGTCATAATAAAAGAGCTTGTTCAGACTTATGTTATTTTTAAAATACCTAAAAAATCCTTCATGGAATATATTTGTAATAAGAGCTTTTTATTTTGTTTTGTCTTAGTTTTTAGCAAATTTTCGTCGATGATATATACGTCGGATACAAAAAACTATTAATATAATGTGAAAAATGCTAATTTAATTCGCTTTTCTATCCTGTATTTAAAAAAAAAATGAGCTGTCTTAGTATCAAAAACATTATTAAGGTAAATTTCAAATTTTGCCTCATTTAAGAACCGTTTTTGTGTCCTCCATAAATATAAAAAAATAATAATCAAATACGAAGCTAATGGAAGAATATTTCAGTACATCTTTTTTTATTCTGAGATGTGAGTTTTACTATATTTTTTCAATGATTAGGCATGGATCTATCCGTCAACCTAGCCAGGAATATCTATCCGTCATTTCCATGTATCCGTTGTCATTGAATACAAAATTTAAGTCTACATAATGTTAAAAAATAAACATACAATTCGTTGTAGCAGCAAACAAAGTGGATTTTATCAGTGTTAGGGTTGAATGTCTAATATTTTATCATAAAATAAAATAACAGCCATAAAAGTACGTAAAATTTTTCTAAAAAAGTAATACTAAGTTGAACATCGATTAAAAAAGTGCGCAATTTCTGTTTTTTTTCTAAACGTACAATCGGATAATATCATTCTGCAATGATATAGTGATCGCGGTAATTAGACCCTTTTCGCCAACCATGCATTACGGAATCGACAATAGATCGCCGCGCAAATAATTGAATGATCGGCATACGTTTTCGCAATTATCCGCCGTTCGCAGAATCGCAATAATCTATGTCACATGTCATTCGATTTGTATGGATATTCGCCGTGCACGGTGAAAGTTAATACGGGATAAATATATGGCCGTATGGGAGCGGTCAACCTGAATATTACATACACACACGGTGCATCCATTGTTGCGAACACGCCGCATTACAATATCTGTTCTCATGATTGTGTATCACAATCTTCGGATATCGGACATGGCTGAAAATGACATTTTAAGTAAAGTGTTCCCATGACCCGAGACGAGGGGGGCGCATGCGCCGACGTGCAATTTGTGCGAATAATTACGCGCGAATTGTATGTAGGTATTTTATTTGCGCACTTGCTATAACAATCTATTGTGTTTTCAATTGGAGCGAATCTTTATTGCCGGGTGAAGAATGGATAATGAAGTTTTTACTGCGCAAAAGTGCCGGCAATCGCTTCCTTGTATCTCAAATAATTATTTTATTGATTGATGACTGATTATCTCCATTTCTTCCATTTTTTTTATAATACCGCGGAAGTATATCAACGAATTCCATCATATAATCTTAATTTAATTATATGTAAATACAGATTAGCAATACAGTTAAACCCCCACTAACACTAAAATCGGGACCGTGTTATTTGGAGTCGTTAATTGGGGGAGTGAAGCCGTCCGGCTGTGTGCGTATAGCCTGGCACGTGTTGAATACACAGACGCAAGCCAACGTTTGACTGTATGTGAATGCGACCGCGCAATTCTGGGATTTGCCGGGAATATGACATGACTGAGGTGCAACACCTAAATAGTAATGTTAGGTTAGGTTAGGTTAGGTTAGGTTAGGTTATGTTAGGTTAGGTTAGGTTAGGTTAGGTTAGGTTAGGTTAGGTTAGGTTCGACAAACTGAACTTCAGGGAACACACAATAAGAGCGGCTAACGCTTTCGCTAGACTCATGCCGAACATGGGCGGGCCGTTAGCAGTGTTAGGCCAGCGGTATGCAAATGTCGTCCAAAGTATCTCCTTTGCATCGAGCCCCAATTTGGGCCCCGGCAATGAAAATCGGAGGAGATACAGGAAGAACTCTAGCAAGAATGCAGAGACATGCGCGCTGAGAGCCACGCAGCTTATCTGACTGTTTCCCGAGAACGCGGTATTAGTGCTACCGGAATACCGCCAATAGACCTTCTGGGCCGAGGAGCTGGAAGCATTACAATGAGCAGCAAAAACAGGAGCCGAACCTAAGAACCACCGACCATCGAAAAAGGGTACGCCTCTGTCTCATAAAAAAATGGCAAGAGCGCTGGGACGAGACTCCAAAGGGGAAATGGAGCCGAAAACTGATTCCAGCGATCGTACCGTGGCTCAAAATCGCCAACATGTAGTGTTCCATCTCTGCCAGCTTCTAACTGGTCATCAATGGATAGCTTCGGCAATTCCCACCGAATCAGGAAAGAGGCTACCACGGAATGCCACGAATGCGGAGAGGCGTGATAAGCAAGCCGAACACACTCTATTGCAATGTCCACGCTTCCACGAAGCTTCAGAAGAGCCTAGGAGGAGAGACGGTAACCATCGAAACTGTGCAGAAACTCCTCCTCGGCAAAGAAGAGGAACAAAAGACGCTATCCACGTTTGCCGGGATAGTGATGCTGACTAAGGAGGAAGCCGAAAGGGCAAGACGGCCGCCAAACAACAGCGCCGATACAGCAAGGATAACGGAAAAGATCCGATTACCAAGGAGGACGGAGGTAAGTTTTACCGGAAAGTCAGCCACCACCATGCTGAATATCTAACGACAATACCGTGGTGGTGGTCGGAGCTGGAGGAGGGGTTTTAGCTGGTAAAAATCCAGCACTATCTCCTGAAGGGAGGTGTCTTTTGAAGATCTCCCCTCCTCCAACAGGAAAAAAAAAAAAAAAAAAAGTTATTCATGATTTGCTTCATAATTTGGATTTTTTAACTAATCAATATGACCCGTAAATAACAAAGACTGAGTTCTTGCTGCACGTGTCACTCGGACATCGTACCGGATGCAAGTGTGAAAAATCATCGCCCCCATGGCAACAGCAGTGAATATTGTAATTTTTATTATTTAGACTTCTTTAGACAAATACAAAAAGTTATGAACACGTAGGTTTTTCAATTTAAAAAAAAGTACCCGATATATTGGCACGAGTAAGTTAAATGGATGGAATTAAAAATGGAATAAAAAAGAATTAAAATAAATTTCTTTGAAAAATCTTGGCATTTGACGAAATAAAGCTTTGAGGCAAAGCTTCTTTCTTCTATATACTTAAAAATTCGGTGTCTTTGTTTATACATATTTTTAGATGAAAAAATATATGGATAAAAATGGCAGTTGAATCAAGAGAATTATGCAGTAGTGTTTTTTTTGTTATTCCTAATTCTTTTTTTAATTTAATCAATTTTACTAATCTAAAACTTAGGTAATTTTTTTGTTGTGGTATTTATAAAATGTATTATATAGGATAATATCTAGTGACATAGTAATGGTTTTATTTACTTTACTGATTAAACGGGGAATTAATTAGTAAAAATAAGCGTGCTTTCTTATTGTCTGATGAATGAAGATTTTTATAGATCGTTTCGTATATGAGCATCGCAGATGAATCACAGAGCATTGATTATTTTAGTATCTAGTCAGATTATAATTATTAGACTGAATGAATCTGAGTTAAGTAATAATTGTTTTGTTATTTTTTTTAAGGACAACAATTTTAAATGAGTTATTTATAAAATTTTAGTATGAGGATCATACTTAGCTAAGTGGTAATGGTTTTATTTACTTTACTAAGATTTGGAAGGTAATTGATGAATAAAAGAGTGTAGTGATAAGGTCTGATAAGTGAAGAATTTAAAGATTTGTGAGATATTTTTGAAGCTTGATATATTTGGCGTAAAATTGAAATTATTGCATTTTTATTTACTAGATGCCTTTTTTTAAATATTATTAAATTAAAAGATGTTTACTCCTTCGTGTTCGGGACAGACTGATCTCAAATAAGACACAAAAGATGGTTTTTTTTCCGGTATACCTAATAATTGTTATCACCACTTGTACAGTAAACCCATTTAAATTAATTATTCTCAATATTATAATCTAACATATGACCTTGCCATATTATTTTCAATACAAAAAAATATCTAATAAAAATATAATAATCGTAAAGACGTCAATAAATAAGAAATTTGCTGTGTTTTACTAACTCGCGAACTTTAGCATTATAATATAAATATTTTTTATGCTTCTGGTATTAAATCAGGCCCTAAGTCACTATTACTGCAATTATTGCTATGTAAATAAATACTATCACCAAGGAGAAAAAATAAATGAATTTATACTATTGATTTTTATTAATTTGTTTTCAGTTTATGCGTTTTTTATTTATTAGCAACGGCTCTTAAATCTATACCAGTAACGCGTTATTAACCCAGTGAATCGGTGATTACGCGTGTGCCAGTGATTCGATGTGTGCGATTCGAGATTCTGCATAAACTATTAGAAATCGACAAGTATGTCTGTATAAATATAATAAAAAAAATAATCAAACCACGTATCTGATTTTTGACATCATTTTAATTGTATAATTAATCCAGTGTTTATTATTATTCTACTTAGTAAAATCATATAAATACGTAGCGCTTATTTTTATTCAAATATCATATTAAAAAAAATCGTACAAAGCTTCTACGGTAGAGACAGAGCTTGATTTATTATTAATTATTTTTCGGGACAGGTGAAGGCTCTATTTTTTTCCAACAATAGATAAACCCAGATATTTTAATACGTATGTGTATGTGAGTTTTAGCTTCAGGGTGTCTCATTAGTACAGCGCGAGTCGAAAGTACTACTCAACCCCTCGTGAGAGGGCATGGAGTACAGGTGTTTCGTAAGAATAGTGTGTTCCTCGGGGACTATCATAACAATACCGCGATAATATTAAAAATACATATGTATCCTACTGTTATTCCGTTTGAGATCGAGTGTATTTAGCATTTAACTATTTTTTAGATTTTTTTCTATATCGTTGCAGGTCTCGTGTGCAGCATGACGAGGTGCAAGAATATTCTCCGGGCACCCGGTGATGCATAGCAAGTCAGGTAACAGAAACACAATTGTAGTCTATCAAAAATTCCGTCTTTCTGCAAAACATATCTTTGCATTGTAGAGCTTTCATTGTGGAGATGTACGAGAGTAGAAGAACGTGAAACACTTCTCCACTCACGTGATATCGCATATGTTTGTGTATAGGAACAATACGTTTGTTTTATAAACAGTGGCGTGCATATTTAATCAAAAATTAATTATGCAAAATAATCTCTTGCTATTCGTATTCGTCTTTTTTTTAAAAAAAATCTCCGTGGATCGTATAATTTGCGAGAAAAATTATTTTCAATTGTCCTTGCAACATCCCCCAATGCGGATCGTGTGTACGACTAAATGAAGAATTATCAAGTCGCGAACGGTTCCCATGCAAAAAAATATTTGCAGAACACGAGCAGAGGTAAATCTCTAGCGAATCTCACGTATGCAGGCTGCAATCAGCGAATCTCTCCTGGACCACTCACAATTACGTCTGCTGCAGTTGCACAATGGAGATGCAATATCCCGTGTGTATGTATGCAGTTTACCAGTGTCTAAATGTGTGTGTGTATGTGCAAAAGAAGAAAGTGCTTCGACTTAAAACTAGAGAAGTAATAAGGATTGGAGGGGACTACAGTTTTGTACTCGTCTATGTCGCGGCCCTCTCTACACGCTCTCGGGCACTTGTTACCCTGGTAACAATGACTGGTAATACGGGCGACAATGAGTCTTTGTCGCTGCAGATGGTATAGGGTGGTGCTGAAATACGATTATAATCAATCCCTCGTCCTTGCGCTGATCTGATCATAAATCGTGATATATACGTATGTCATCACGGAACATAAACACATTTAATATGGGTCGAATTCTTTCTGGTATGT
This sequence comes from Philopotamus ludificatus, assembly GCA_022495035.1. NCBI lineage: Eukaryota > Metazoa > Arthropoda > Insecta > Trichoptera > Philopotamidae > Philopotamus > Philopotamus ludificatus. The sequence goes on from JAGXCT010036193.1 coordinate 26,948, forward strand.
TAGTGACAATTAAGCAGAGTTAGATAAATGAATGATAATTTATTTCACTTTCAAAATATATGGATCCTTGAATATCTTGAATAGTTTTTGAGGATACCCTCGAAGAATCCTGATTATTAACAATAATATGCTTGTTGAAAAATTAATTCTTCGAACACATACTCAGCTAATTAATAGTCCATTCTTGTAAACAAAGATTGACCGAAAGATGACTATCTAGTCATCGATATTTTTCGCCCTAAAAAGTCGCAAAAGACCTCGTTTATTGAATGCGGAGGCTGAAACAACACAACAGTGTTTTTTATAATTTTTTTGTGTGTATTCCATATGTAAAAAATCGCTAAGCACAAAAAAACACGTAAAGCCTTGATATGTCAAGATGCGTCAGAACAAATATTATATTTTTATAAAATTATTTGTTCTATTACGATATCCAATAACATTTTTTTAGAGATAATATAATGTCACAATCACCAATGGTTAAAAAAGTAGATAAAATAGTGATATTTAACAACCAACAGCTGCTTTAATTCACGAGGACTTACAATTTGTTAAGAGTATGGACCAACCTAGAACAAGCTTTAAGATTCCAATGAGACCTGAGATTTATATGACAACTTACAACAACAAAAAACATGAATAAAATATTTCTTAATAATAAGAATTTCAACAACACAGGACAGTGATAACAAAAAAAAAGCTTCATTAGCCTGTCCGTGTCCATCCCAAGTTTTTGATTTTTCTCGAATAACTTTTTTGGTAGAAATCCTGTTTGTATTTGTCTAAAAAGTCTAATGAAAAAATATTATATTATAATAATCATTGACTTTGATTGTCTGTAATCGGGAAAAAAATATCAATATTCGCTTCTGTTGACACGCGCGCGTATGTTTTTTCTTACTCGCATACGGTACGATGTGTCAAGTGTCTCGATACAGCACGTGCTGTGAGAGCTTTGCGGCGAGACATGGCCAAGAGCGTTGTATTTTTATTCTTAGAATAATCCATTTAAAAAAATCTCAAGGTATAGATGAAGAATTCATCAAAATCTTGACTTAAATTACTTGAGATCCCTGAGAGACCCCTTCGGACGACGCAGTAGTTTTCGAGCCGCCGTGACAGATGACACGCTTTTTTAATTAAATAAACCAATATTATACAGAATTTTTAGTAGAATCTATCTACCGTGTAAAAACAAAATTTAGTGTATTTTAGAATTACATAATATTACAAAAAATACATAGAATGGAAAATCTCCCAAAAACGTTCGACGTTTAAAGAACCAATTTTTACTATATTATCCCTTAATTACATCTAGTTATTTTTATATAGAAAATATTTGTTAAATAGTGTAATGAGACTTATAAGTTTGAGAGTTTGAGTTCAACCTAAGACTAATCAAATTAAATAATGTTACCTCGGTATACGTTCACTTTAAAATACTCGATCGTGATATACGTCCTATTTGGACGCAAATATTAATTTTGCATGCTTACGTCGTGGATTGGGGAAGAGCTGACCACTGAAGAGCTGCAGAAACTTGATAGGATAGAGGAAGCCTATACATTAATCAATTAAATCTATGCCAAATGGATGGAGAAGTACACAAAGGCCAAACATGTCGTAGTATGATTTTCTGCAATGACTAGATAATGTCACATATCCGAAACATTCTGAGAAGAAGGCAGAAGTCAAGTTCTTGACATGACTAGATACATTTTTAGTAAAAGTTAAAATTGAAGAAAACAAAGGGACTGGTTTGTTTCATCCAATTTCTTATGTATTTATGTATTTTATTATATTTATTAAGCAGTGTTTAATTTATTTAATACAGCCCCTACAAAAAAAAACAATTTCATGGGAACGGATTAGCATTTACGAGGAAAATTTGTTTGGTATATGTCCAAGGATCTAGAACGGATTAAGGACGTATGCCGAGATACCATTGTATATGACATTTTTAAGCTAGCGTTAAAATACTTTCATATCCTCAATTTTATAATAACTTGTGAATTAGACTCGTTTATATTAAATTCTTCCCCAATATCTTGAATAAATGAACGAATCTCATATTGGAAAATTATTTTTTGTTTTCTCACAGCTTAGACTTGATCTAATTTTGATTGATTGCTAAAATTGTTTTTGCCCACTGCTCTGTTTATGAGCTTAGTGTGATTGAAATCAGCGGCACAATACATATCTCTAACACCCTGTATCCACACATTTATATTTATTTGATTCTTATTAAAACGACAAGTGCGCGGCGCAGCTCTCTTTACGTGAATCGTATGTAGGATACAATTATTATGCGATCAAGATTGCTCCATCGTGGGAGACTGGATGCGGCGAGCGGACGAATGACCGGCGCCCGCTTAGAATATTAATATTTGTATCATGTGAAATGCGATTATTATATGGCCGAGGATATGATGACAATTTAAATGTAATAACAGGCCGGCCCATTGTCGTAGAAATCATAGAAAACTAGAAAGTGAGTTTCGCAGATTCGCGCCGACGGCGACGGCGGCGTCCATCTCACCGTCCTATGGCGAGTCATGTTCGATCTGTTGCTTAAATGTTAAAATAAACAAATCAAATCAATGGCGAGTGCACACGACGAAATGGGGCTATGCTGATTGAGGTGCACCGCATCGGAACGCAACGCACTGACGCGTTAGCCATTGTGCCACATAATGACTTGTCGACATTGTCGTTTTATTGATGGGACATGCTGTATGTATTGGTAACAAAGAAGGATTACAATGGAAGTGTTCCTGGCCAAATATTCCATGTTTTGACCGACGAATGGCGAAGAAATCGTATCCAGAACAAGAGAAAATTCCTTCCAATTCCAATTCCTTCAAGAGTTTCTTGTGGAAAATAATAGTGAAGCAAAAGAAAGACCTGTTCGGATTCTGTAAAAAAAATATTCATCATAGAGTAATACACAAAGTTACCAATTATTTAGTTGAATATTTAAAATAAAGAAAATATCTTCATCTCCAGTATAAATTATAAAATATTTTTTATCCAAATAACATAGATTCATTGACATCATAAAAAAGTATGTTAGAATCATCGATCAAGCATAAGAAGCATCTATAACGTTTGATTATTATCTGATATCCGATTCAAGATATGATTTTTTTTTAATCAAATAAAAAAACTTGATTAGAGTTGTTTGTTAAAAAATCTTTTGGGCCAATACGTCTAGCCCACGGAGTCGAAAAGGTTAAATAATTAAACGACAGATAGCATTGCCAAAAGAATAAACATCGATCGTTGTCGATGATTATTTGCATATCTCTATTTCCCAGTTTAAGTTTTAACTTATAATATATAGTATTTAATTATATATAGTATCTTTTATATCCTTTGCTTAAAATTATTAAGGCTTTTTTTTATTCCATTTTAAAAAGTATAAATAATAAAATTCTTTTTTATAATTTTTTTGTAATTTTTCTTTAATCCAACTATCTCGGCGGCTCAAAAACAACTTCGTCGTCCGAATGTAATATCTAAGATACCCCAAGAATATTAGGTCACGATATTGATGAATTTTTCATCAATATCTTGACAAAATTGACTTTGGGCGATATTTTAGTATTTTTAACTAATTAATAAGACGCGTAAATGGCAACGGACTGAACTCTCGTAGCACGTGTCACTTGCACGTTTCACTCGCATTTGGCACATTGTACCGTATGCATCGTACCAGCAGCGAATATCGTTGTTTTTTTTTATATTTTTTCGTAATTGCAGACAATAAAGGACAGTGATTATTTATTATATTTATTCTTCAGACCTTTTTGGACAATACAAGTTTATGACATGTAAGATTTATATTAAAAGAATTATTCGAGAAAAATCAAAAACTTGGGATATCCATCGGCAAGGCTAGGTTCATGTGCCTCTATATTCATTTTGAAGTGTTAAGTATTCTAATAGAATTAGAAAAACATTGAACAAAATATAATCTACCAAAATTATGATTTTAAATTAATTATAAAATTGATAAAAATAATGACTAGGATTTA
>JAGXCT010036194.1:18909-70356 GCA_022495035.1 Philopotamus ludificatus
TACGCCACTGGTAAACATACAAACAAACATAAGAATATAAATAAATAATACGATGCAAAAGATTTGGATCATTAAGGAATAATACAGATTGAAACATTTTTATCTGCATCTTTATCGCAGAAAGAAAATTCCGGAAAAGTGTCGCAAGCATTTCCATTACACTGTCCCGGGGGAACGGTAATAATGTCATTTGTACAAACGACAAAAAGTCGGCACTGACAAAGTCGCAAACATCTCATTTAATTATCCATAAATAATTCGCAATGCGGACACGGTCGCACTGCCGAAATTTTCCAACTAATTTCCAACAACAATGTCAAAGTTTTTCCATTTGAATTGCGCGCCGCGACGCCATCGAGACGGAGCGGACCGGAAGTCGAGCTCAACTCAAACAAAACTCGAATAATAAACACTTTTTAGTACGACCGGTCAAGGCTGATTGCTAAGACCCAATAAAAATTTAGTAGCTTCGCCCCCTGGCAGACACCGCTCGTTAACCACACAATTTATATTTATCTTAAAAAAATAACCTCCATATTTTCTTTCAGCATGTGATTTAGCATGCTACGATTTTTCTGAATTTTCTCCGCCTTTATAACAATTGATGGCGAGGTCGCAGAACAAACCGAGAGCAATCTACCACTATCTAACTAAATAAATATAAATAGGAATAACATTATTTTAGGTTATAGTATACAGACGACGACGCAACAAATTAATTACATTGATCCTTGAACATATATATATATATTATATAATGCCCGTATATCCCAAGTTTGTGAACAGATTTAACTAATCTGCCAGTTTCACATTTAACCGCGGTACTAATTAACCCTCGCCCACCTGATTCCATTCGCTTTCGTTCCTGTAAACTCCTGAAACAAATATCCTACACTTTCCTAATTGTTAGACTTAATACCGTAGAATATTTGTATAATGAAGGCAAAACTGTAATAACCCGAACCCCGGGGACATATTTCGTGAAGGACCTTGCCATACGATATCCAGAGAAAGCTTTTGCCAAATTCTAAACAATAACCCGAATGCTTTAAGCTTCTCTACATGACGAAAGAATACTAGAAAGCCATAATTGAAAATATACGATGTATAATTATTAATCATTTATATGCAGTTTAAGCTTAATTAATTTCTTATAACTTAATGCTTATAATTCGGTACATATTCTGAATTAATTGAAATTTGGTCGATTAATAATTTATTATCGGTATTGATGTTAAATATAAAATCGAAAAAAAATAATAAATAAACAGTATAGAAATTGTTTGGCACTTCGTACCGGATGCGAGCGAGAAAAAACATCGCACCCGTGGCAACACAAGTGAATATTGCTTTATTTATTATTTTTTTTCGTAATTGCGGACAATTAAGATGAATAATTAATTATTCTACATGGTTGAATATATGTACTAATTTTCAAATTACAATACATTTATATATTTTTATTTTTATGGGTAAAAACCAATAAAATTAAAACACAGAGACATTAATTAATTTTACCGTGTATTGGCATTTGTTAGCGATTGGTAGAGTTTCGGAATTGAACCGATGGATGCTCAAAATAAATTAGAACTCAAAAGCTGTTTTGATTACAAACTGTAATAGATTTAGAACGAAAATATACATACATTATGTATAATTCAATAAAAATATTTGTTTTTTTTTTATAATTGCACATACATCAAAGTAACATAAAAATAGCACGCATTTTGACACAACCGATATGAAGCTTAAAAGCTTCTAAATAGTGTTTTCTCATTTTTTAGAAAATTACTTGCCGTGCCGAACATCCAGAAAGTGATTTTTCAAATTTCTATACTGTTAAAAAATATCTAATTAGTGGGAAAACGTAAATTCAGGGTTAGAATCGCGGTACTAAAATCAGTGGAACCCGTTTTTTACGTTTTTAAAAGAACTGATAAAAGAAACGTAATTAGTGGGAAAACGTAAATTGGTCGTTAGATTTGGGGTACTAAATATAGTGGAACCCGTTTTTTACGTTTTTGGATGAACTGATAAAAAATTTAAAAGGGTCAATTTGTTTTGTATTTGTTAAGTTGTATTTAATTAGTAAAAAGTTGCATTTGATTTGTAAAAGGTTGTATTTGATTTGCAAAAGGGTGTATTTGATTTGCAAACGGGTGTATTAAATTTGCAAAGGAGTGTATTTGACGTAAAATACTGTAGGTTATAAGTTATATTATATATAAATTTATTTATTAGGTTTGGTAAATAAATATTTGTATTTTTTTTATTTCTTTAGCTGTGTAAGTATAACTGATACATATAGTGAGGTAGTATTGATACACCTGTTCTTAACCTTTTATATACTCTGTGGGCCAGACTTATTGGCCCAACAGATTTAAAGCGAAAAATTTTAACCACGTTTTTTATCTATTTATTTAGAATATCAGGTCAAACCCTATAGTTCTTTCTTATTCATTTTAGCAATAAAAAAATATTTTTTTATATATTCGTAAAATATAATTAATGAGAGTAGAACGTAGATTCAACTAAAATATCCAGAGTGGAAAAAGGTTAACGTAGCTAGAATTTAAAAATCACTTTGGATTAACCTTGCTTTATAGTTTATTGCAAAAAGGTCAAAATTGACAAAGTTTGGAATAAATAAAAATAAAATCATCAAACGTTGTATTATAATATAAATAATTGTATTATAATAAAAATGATTCATTTAAGATATCGCATTTGAGCTTAATTTTATCCCTGTATATAAAGTTGAAAATAAACATCGTATTTTTTATCCCTTGCAATAAATACTATTGTTTCATACATTTATTGTTGAGAATAAAATTTTAAGCTTTGCGAAGAAAAGTCAGATAATATATGCTTCTTTTTCTCGTAATAAAATTCATAGCCAAAGTTTATGGGATAAGTTCTCACATTAAAAAATTGTAAGTGTAGAGTATGAGCGATTTTTATGCACTGCAATATCTTACGTATTCATAAAATCTTTGTGACATAACACAAAAGTCGATAATCTGGGCAAAGGTGGAAATCATCTCCGTATTTTCAAAATTGACTGAAATAATAGTTAAAAAAATAATTAAATTAAATAAATGTAAAATCAATATTTTAAGTGGACCAGTATTTTTTTGTAGTACGACATTAAAAAAAAACTATTACCTAATAAAATTTAATCTCCATTTTACACATCGCTTATATTTTTGATTTTTTGTTTCTAATCATCATCATCATGGACTATATATATACGAGTGTTTTGGGCGATGTCTAATCTACCTTTCGACTGATTTTTTTATTTCATATTAACAAATAATGCATATTTTGGCAGAAAATCATGTAAAACAATAAAACTAACAAAGAAATAAATTAAAATTGGAAATTTAAATCAGTTCAAACATATGTGAGTATGTATTTACATTTTTAAATAGAGAATAAAATAAGAGAATCAAGCTAAAATTGTCTATGGAGATAATGAAGTTTTAACTAATTTATTTATGCTATCGTTTTTTCTTTATTTCGTGGAATGTAAAACTGTTAAATAGAGGAATTCTATGCAATGATTGAGAGTATGTAGGATCATAGCTAGCGAGAGAAGAAATGTAGGGGATCTTTGGGATCTTTGTTTGTATCTGTGTTATATACAAGCGTACAGAACTTGAGGACGGATGATGGTAGTAGTATTTTTTTTCAATTTTAAGGAAAGGGCGCTATTTTTTGCTATAAAAAAATAAAGGAGAGCGTTACCAGCGTTTCTTTTCTTTTTAGGGATTCTATAAGGTATCTATAGGTATCCTGGAGAGTTTTTTGATTGAAAGTGACCCCGCGGTACATTTCTTTATAAAGAAGAGATCCATAGATCTAAAAAAGTTTATGGTTGGATGGATCTGGTGAATACAATGACTGTAATAAATCTTCTCAGCTCAGCTCTTGGATTTTTTCCGCTAGTCATTCTTGCTGTATGTTTTAATATAATATTTCATTCAGGTCTTGCTATTATAATTTAATTGGCATTCTAACCTAAAGCGGATCTTTTCCACCTGGATAACACTACGCGAACTTTGTCTGCCAAGCCACCAGAAGAGACGCGTCTGTCTCAACCCTGAGGCCAGTACTGCGATGAATATCCACCAAGTTAACTAGGCTCTTCGAATACGGGTATACGAATATGTTATTGTTTCATCCGGTTTTCAAGGGATGAGAATAATCCCTTGAATATTTTACTTTATGCACAAAATAACCCTAAGTAACGATAATCCTTGATTCGGGGTCGGAATGAATGTTTATTTTTAAAACCCATTATTACTTTCGACTAACAATATCCTATATTATCTACTTTTCGTCTCTTATTACACAAAAAGGGTATGTTGTAACATAAAATATATTAACAATAGACGGGAAAAACTAGTATTTCGACCTAAATTCGTCAATGGTTTGAATATAATCGGTTTCAATCAGAGATTTTAATTTATCTTCGTCAAAATCTAGCCGCCATCCACTTCTAGGAAGGTCCTTACGACTTCTATTACACGATTTCAATTCAATACACGAGTTGACTTTTATAACCTCTCCATATTTTTTAAAGGCTTTCTTAGCCTTAATTCGCTTCAGTCTTTCATCGAAAAAAAACAACAAAATCTTCGTTGATTTCGGGTTTTTGTATTTTACCCTTAATTCATCTATTTATTTATTTTTACTACAATGGATGAATGGTATAACAAAAAGATTCCAAAGCGATAATCATAACTATCATCCGAATTAAGATTCGATAAAGATTCTAAAGACTCTAAAGATGCAAGGAATAATGTGACTCTCACACTAATATTCCCCCAAATGTTGAACCACGACGAAGGTTAATTTTACAATAATTACACACTAGACCAGATAATCAATTCGGACGTAACGGGATTGTACTGTAAAAAGATGCCTCATCAAACTTACAAATCAAGGGATTTTAGGTGGCGAAAGAAAGAATGGCTTTATTCTTATGTTCTAATTCTTCTGGAGAATTCATAATAAAGCCATTGTTTATTCATCGTCTTTAAACACCAGAGCACTGAAAGCTTGTGTCAAAATGAATTTACATGTTTATTGGAGAGCTAATAAAAAGGCTTGAACCACAAGTATACTTTTAGGGATTGGTTTTACAAATGTTGTATACCTGATGCAGAAGCTTATATGATGAAAAAAATATTGATTTTAAAATATTATTGATCTGATTTAAAACATTCTAATGTTGAAATATTATTTTTACCACCAAACACTACGTCTGTTCTCTTCTTCTTCAGCGTTTGGACCAAGGAGTCATTTCAACATTTAAAGCGTATTAAATTCGTCGAACATTCGAAAAAATATTAAATGATATCGATCAAGATGAAAATTTAACAGTCAAACTAGTCTTGGAAAAATATTCTATTCGAAATTGTGTCGATATTGTTTCTGCATCTGTTAAAGAAATAAATCAATCGACTTTAAATTCTTTTTCCGAAAAAAGCTGTGGCCAGAAATAGTCCCGGCAGAAAATGTTGTACCACCAATGGAAGCTGAATACCAAAAGACAATTAACATTATTCGTGGTGTTGGTGGAGAAGGATTTAATGATATGGATATTCAAGATATCGAAGAAATATTGAAGGATCGCACGTTGAATGAAGAATAATTAGTCGAAATACAATAAATGACGGCTTAGGATTGGCTGATAAATTAGAACATTTTTTTATAGAAAATGATCCTACAATGGAAAGAAGTTTAAAGTTCAAGAGGAAATTACATCAGATCTTGGCCCCTTATAACGATGTACGTAAAGATTTATAAGCTAAAAGCAGACAATCGCTTATTACAGAATTTTTTAAAGGCTAAATCCAAAAATAATCCAGGGTCCTCTGATAGTGAAAACTCACAATCGATCTCGATGTTATTTTTAAATAAATACGTAAATGTATATAGTTAATATTATTTATTTAAAAAATAAATAATATTAACTAACTTCAAAATTTCTTTGGAACGCAAACCCTAATTTTGTACGAACTTCAAATCTGGTAATCACACGGATTTGTATTACACGACGTTTTTGTGGAACCATATGACCGTGTTATATGATGCATAGGTATATTTATTTCTCATGAGATATAAAAAAACATCCACAAATTCCATATTCATACAGAACGTCTACATTCGGGTTATATACTATCGATTTAAAAAAACATGAATGTACCACTAAGTGTTCCATTATTGAAGGTTCCATCAAAAAAAACGCCTGTCATTGATAACTCCGCATTTCCAGATGGCAAAAATATAATAATCGTTCCCATATCCCTTCGAGGCTTAGCCAGCACATTTCGTTTGCGGTACACAAATTGGAAAGCGTCTCAACAAACGAAGACAGTCGCCGAGGAGGCTCAAAGTTGCCAAACAACGGCGCTTGATTTAATTGAGATGAGCCCCGCGGCGATGCGGATTATTAAGGCGTTTATTAAAATTACGTTAAAAATTAATGCGTCTTTATTCTTGAAGCAAAGATGGCCGCGATCTGTTTTATTAATATTTAGCAGCCCGTTGTTTTGCGGCCTCCTATCGACTAACGCAATTATTATTAATGGAGGGCCGCTCCGGAAGCGTTTGTTTCTTCCGATACTTTTGCGCCGAATTTATAACTTGATTATTGTTGGCCGGAAATGCGCGGAAAAATGAGTAAATCCGAAACGAATACAGAATCTCGATTGTAATAAGAGTAGATGCGTATTTTATAAAAAAAATATTATTTTGCATGTTATATTCGATTGGAATCTGTCTTAAAATACGCTTTATTAGTTTCCATATACATATATTTATGATATAGACTCGTCGTGTATCAGAGCTAATGCTAATTTCCATTTTTAATTAAGGTGATGGGTCAAACTAATGTTATAGCATTTTCCGGAAAATGATTTAGTTCGAACGCGCCTTAACTTAATGTTAACTCATAAAATGTGGGGGGAAATTTATTTGTATTTATTAAAGAAATAACTAACTATAAAATTAATTAGAAAATGATTTTCCAATATATGTATTTTGTATCATTAATTTCTTGAATTTCATGATGGAAAATCGTTTTTGACTAATTTTTATTTACAATGGTAAAAAAATTATAACACAATAATTTGCGTAAACAACGTCGTCCGAAAGGGGTCTCTTAGAGACCCCAAGCAATTCAAGTCAGGATATCGATGAATTCTTCATCAATACCTTGACATTTTTTAAAAATGTATTATTCTTGAAAAGCTTTAATATTTGATCGATATTTTAGAATTTTAACTTATCACTATGACTGAGCTCTCGTAGCACGTGTCACCTGCACGTATTACTTGCTCTTAGCACGTCGTACTGGATGCGAGTGAGAAAAAACATCGTGCGCGTGGAAAAAGCAGCAAATATTGCTGTTTTTATTTTTTTCGCAATTGCAGAAAATAAAGGACTATGATTTTTTGTAATATTTATTTTATATACTTTTTTAGACAAATACAAAAGGTTTATGACATGTAGGATTTATATTAAGTATTAATTTATTATTAATATTAAAAAAACTTAAATATAGAACACTCCTGATTATCCAAAGTTTAATATCTTCTTCAAAGTTTATTTCGTGAGTTCTAGATGATTTTTTTTAATACATGAATTGAATGTATGGACGGATAATCCGCACACGGATAATCGGTTGTCTACTATGTTAATAGAATCTTAAAAAAGTGTTAGAATTATTAGGAGCATTATCTGTAGGAGTTATTATTATTTTATTATTATCACTGAAATATTCTGAAAATGCTGTTTTTTTACAGAAATATTTACGTAAAATCGCCGACCATCCGTTACGGCGGCTCTAAATCGACTGCATCGTCCGAAGGGGGTCTCTCAGATACCCCAAGAATTTCAAGTCAGAATTATTCTTATTATATGACGCGTAAACGCTTTCGGCAAAGTCTCCTCAAAGACAGCTCTCGCAGCACATCGTACCGGAAGCGAGCAAAAAAATACATCGTGGCAACACCTGAGAATATTATCGTTTTTATTTTTTTCGCAATTGCAGACAATAAAGGACAATGATTATTAATAATATTTATTATTTAGAATTTTTTAAACTAATATAAAAAAAAGTTGTGACATGTACGGTTTATATTTAAAGAAAATTAACGAAAAACAATATAAACTTGGGGTCTTAAAAGGACCCCATCGGCACGGCTAGGTTAAATATCATGAACAGCTGTAACATGACATTTTTTTTGTACGAATTTTTGCTCATTTCGTTTTTTAATTAATTTTATATATAAATTATATGCGACATATTTATAATATTTTGAGGTTCGAGCTGTCCAGCTGTGCCCTTAAATTTTGCATAACCTTACAATAAGGTACCAACGCCACTGCTGAATTTCCAATAAGATTAAGATATAAATTTAGTTTGCGAGATAACATTAAATTGTCGTTTGTTAACATTAATGGATTTACGTTGGCGTTGCCTGAACTGTATTTAATTAATTTTTATTAGAGTAATTTGTTGTTATACAATTAATTTGATTTTTGTTTCTCTGTTTTAGTGTGGGTTTTAAAAATACAAGATTAATTGGTAATTGATCCACTTGCTCCATTTTATGACGTAACAATGACGTATAGTACGCACCCTGTTTTAATTTCCGATTCCGTGTCACAATTTCCTTTTGCTGAACACACTGCGATTTTCCTGTATTTTTAGAACAAATGGGTTTTATCGTCATTGTGCGTCAATGCGGATGACGTCATAATTTTAAGTTTAAAAATACAAAAGAGGCCTCCCCCTATATATAGTCGTTGAGTACACCTGAGAGGGAAGACGTTTTATTCGCAATAACATTTCCATTTTCCAGTGCGTCGTTTCGCAAATTCAATATAAAATGGTTTCTGTTATTTTCCCCTATTTATCTGTAATAAGACAGAATGGAAAACACAAGGTTATCACAATTTCAAAGGAGCCAAGATATTTTATTACATAAAACAGTTTTGGCTGAAAGATGTGTTCGCCTTTTGTGTATATATCAGAAGATCAGAAAGTCACATAATAATATGATGCGAAAATTATTTCATAGTGATTTTCTTTCATATGTAGTCATAAATTTTATTTTTAATATTAAAGAAAAATACATAAAAGAGTTTATTTTATCGACAGTGCCGAAGCCGAATTTATGTCCGCGCCGTAAAAATGTGTATTCAATAATACATCGATAAATAAAAAATAAGATTTATATTTTGTTGCTATTATCTCATGTGAAATTTAATTTGCAAGTCTGTAATTTCGGATATCTCCATCCCTTTGAAATGATTTAATTTGGTCTATATTTTGAATAGGCATTTCGTTATTAATAAAACCGACCGAGGGGGAATACATTCGGGACATTTTCGTATCGGAATTGTTTGAATGTATACAGACGCAGGGAAAACGCACACAAAGCCCGGATAAGTCACTCAGACTTACTTTGCTCGGGGATAAGATTGGAATCTTCGGTATTCCGCTGTATCCAGCTAGGGATGGAATGAAAAATGACAGAATAAACCGGGCATGTTTTTGCACAAATCTTTTGATATCTCGAGCGTGTCTGTTTCGCATCTTGGCCTTCGATATTTGTTGCAATCTTCGGATATAAAATTTGTGCTAGACCGATTTTGAAATATTGTTTTTTTTTATGTAATACTATGTGGAATATAGAAAGAGTTCTAAGAACCTTTTTTCATCGGATAGAAAAACCGAAAAACTTAGTTGCTGCTCAATACGAATCTGATAATAATAGTTGCGAACCAATCCCAAAGAAAAACTGTTTAGATTACAACATAGTTTTCAGATTTATTTGACAGTATTTTCTAAAATTTTCCAAAATAATAAAAACGATCATTTTATGACTTAATTTATAAATTGAAAAACATAATTAAAAAAATAAATGCCATTTTTTTACGATCCACATTTGTTCCTCCTTGCTCCATATTTTCTAGGATCACTATTACATTTCAAGCCAGGATGTTGATATGTATATAAAAATATACTATTCAAAATCACGAAAACCGGCCTGAATCTCTCCTGATGCGAGTGGCTAGTAACATTTATAAAAAATAATATACAATGAGTAATATTATATATTATAGTATTCAGAACTGTAGCGGTCATACTTCGCGTCTAATACAGTTTTTTCACGTCAAATGCACCTTTTTTCAAATCAAATGCATCCTTTTCAAATCAAATGCATCCTTTTACAAATCTAATGCATCTTTCTATTAATCAAATGCACATTTTTACAAATCAAATGCACCATATTAAAAATTTAATAAAACATTTAAATACATTTTCCCACTAATTACGTTTTTTTTTCGGTTCCTTCAAATATGTAAAAAAACGCGTTTCACTGTATTTATGGAGTACCCCAAATTTAGGTTTTACCGCTAATTACGTTTTTTTACCAGTTCAAAAACGTCAAAAACGGGTTCCACTGTATTTAGTATCGCGATTCCAATCCCGTATTTATGTTTTCCCACTTATTACGTTTTATTAACAGTATAAACTTGAAAAATCACTTTCTGGATGTTCGGCACATCGTACCGGATGCGAGTGAGAAAAAACATCGCTGAAAAACAGGAACTAAAATAAAACGTAATTTGTGGGAAAACGTAAATTCGAGGTACTCCATAAATACAGTGGAACGCGTTTTTTTTTACATATTTGAAGGAACTGAAAAAAAACGTAATTAGTGGGAAAATGTATTTAAATGTTTTATTACATTTTTAAAAAGGTGCATTTGATTTGTAAAAAGGTGCATATGATTTAAATGTTACTAGCCACTCGCATCAGGAGAGATTCAGGCCGGTTTTCGTGATTTTAATTTGACGTGAAAAAACTGTATAAGTTAATTTTAAGAAATAGAAAACCATCGCATTGTGCAAATGTAACAAAAGCATTCGGAATGTCAATACAATCCAGGAAGTCAACATAATCCATTGTGTCTATATATTACGCAGATGAATAAAGGATGAGAGGTCCTTTATCATAAAGCCAGATGGGAAACAAATATAGAAGCGTGTCTTCACTTCCTAGTTTTATGGCGTGGGTCATTTCAATAGATCGATAGACCACACGGGAACAAAGAATATCAGGAGTGGACAACGACTATTGTGTCTTCATAGAAGAAAGAAGGGCAATAAAGCATATTTTAAAATATCGAAGAACTGCCCATAAGACGCCAGAAAATGGCAAAGGATTGGACTCTTCCCCGACGAATCGGAGGTCAACCACGCCTTGAGATCGAACAGGGGTAGCTTATCCACGGGTTAAATACTCTTGCTAAAATATTTTTCTTCAGAGTCTGGGTTTACTGCTGAAACCCGAGTGTAAAATCGAAGATACCAATCGAGCTAGTTACGCTTCTCAGGAAATAACACGCTCTCTCCGATTAGAGGCTACCAGCTGTCCTTCTGCGACCGCTAAGGCAGCAATTTGCACGGTGAACTTCTGAAGTTCTTCTTTGTCGTAAGTCGCCTATTGTGAAGTTGGCGAGACACCCTTCATCTTATCGGACATCATAAGCCCTTGTCGCCATACAATCTTCGCTACTAACCGACTGGAGAAGTCGGTGGAATTAACGCAGAGTCGTCATCACTTCGACGTTGAAAACGACGTATTGAAATCGACACGATCGCCATATTCGCTCTCTTGTACATCGTCCTTACTTCAAGGCCTGGATCTTCATCGAAATCAGACGTCAAATTGGATATATGTGTCCAAAGCTGACATCAGATAACTTCTACACGCCGACTGGGGAATCGGTGAAAACACCATCAGCAGCCATCGTATCGCATACCCCCAAAGTTTCTTTAAGTCAATGACTTTCCGGTTCTCCCATCCGATTTCTCCAGTCAATGACTTTCCGGTTCAATCCTCCGTCTTTCTAGCGGGCCACATGACCAGTCTTCTGCTACTTTTTAATGTCGGGTGGCTATCGGCTGCTTCAGATATCCAACTAAAGCCGAAATACAACTGGGGGACACTTTTGTTTTGTCTAAGTAAAATTAAATGTAAATTCACTCATTTAAATTTTCAGAAATGTTTAGTCATTAAAATAAAAATCACCCATCTCGTGGACAACAACGTGGGAAGTAGTGGGAAAGTTTTATTTCAATCAGGCGATTTTGTTGCGATGTCAGTCTCTTTTATTTTTCCTACGGATTCGATATTATAGGGACATAACCAAGCGCCTAGCTACCTTAAGACAAAACGATATAAGCAGGGTGAGATAATTTGATGGGGATTTCAAATTAAGTCGCAATTCAATTTCGACCCCATCCCTTAAAATGTATTCAGCTACACCCTATAATGTGCATATGCAATTAAAAGTGTTTTGGATACATAATTAATTTCACATCAATTTATGTAAAAAAATGATAGAAAGAAAAACAAAACTATTCATTTTAATTGCATCTCTTCTTTAGTTTTTTATTGGCTCTCGATGATCGATGTTAGCGATCCCGACGTTACAAGTATTTACTATTTTTAGAAAAAATCAGGTGCCCTTGAGAGCCAAGGACCTCTGAGGTCTGTATACGAGAGCCCCGATGCTTTCCATCGTTTTCCCTGAAGGTAGTTACTCGTCTGAATCCACGGTGATGGTCTACGGAACAAGCGCATGATTCGAAATATTACCATAACACTTCATTTTTCAATTAAATTTAGGGAATACTGTTAAATTATTAATTATTTTTGTTATGAAAAAAAATCGTTCTGAGACTTTGAAGACTTTGGCCTTAATGGGAAATCCGCCACTACCGGTAGATCGTGAATTATCGACTAAATGTTATGTAAAGAGATTTTTAGAAACCTCTCTATGACGCAGTGAGTGTAAATTTTAAAATGTATTATATGGTCAATGGTATTAAAGCCTCTTTAAATTAATTTGGATTAATATAGTTCCTGTAAGATACTGATCCTGTAATACATATAATAGCCTCGAGATCGGTTTGGAGTTTTTTTAAAATGGAGTTTGTCTCCTTTTTATATTAACAAAAATAACTAGAATTCTTCTCCATTACACTGAAGTTATTCCCGTTTTGATTAATAAGCAGAATAGTTTTTGAAATTCTTTTAATTAGGGATATGCTACAGCATTGGAGAGTTTTGTAGTCCATATCATATTTAATTTATCATTGAAATCTGGAATATCCTCTATATAGTGTTGGTTAAAAGTGGGTTTTTATCTCTCTTTCTTGGTATAAAACGTATATACCTCTAAATGAGGATTCAGCCAATGACTAGATAATTAGTAATAACACACTGCTTTTTCTTTATTTATTTTTTATTTATTTATTTGACTACGATAGATGAATGACAACAAGATTCTAAAGCGCCATTCATCCATATGAATAAATGATCACAGGAATGAGTCTCACACTAATATTCCCTCCCAAGTGTCAAACCACGACACTGGTTAATTTTAATATTATTTCAGTTGGATTGAAATTTATATTATTTGTTGTCTTAGATGGCATTAAATTAATTTATTCCAACCCACCAAACTACCTACATATATATTTTTATAAAACATGAGGAGGTAATGGGTCTCTTCCTCTTACTTACCCCCTAGCCAGAGTTATAAAGAATTCCCAAACCCAATTTCCCATACATATCGAAATAATAAATCACTAAGCGGATGTTGATGCTTGATCTTATTAATCAATCTTCTATAGACAATTAGAATAGTTTATATTTTGTTTTGCATTTAAAAATATTTAGATATAAAATGAGAAATGGATCGTTTACGAAAAAATAAATCGAAAAAGGCTACGGCATTCTCCGAATCAAACTCCCGTTTTGATCCTCTAAGCCTGGCTCAACAATTCAAAAAGTTATTTTGTGCATTTGGTGGGATGTAAGAAGAATACCTCATTACGAATTATTAAAACCAGGCGACATGCTTCAGATGTTTTCATTTTTTGCTTTTTGAACAAAACAGAAAGGGAATAATTTTTCACCGCGATAAAATGATCCATAAAAAAGTTCTGCAGTTAAGCTGAGAGGTTCTGCAACACCCTTCATATTCTTCAGACATTAATCCTTCCGATTACTTTCTCATCAGGTCCATGAAGCACACCATGAAGTCAAAAAGTATTTGTGATAATAATAAATATTGATATCAAGACATGAAAAATACATCTTTTATTTTTATATGATATTATATTTATGTTATGAGCCAATATTTAGAACATCCCTCGAAAATGAAGTTTAGAACCCACCGTCAAGTTAATACATCATGCATTCGAATTGCAATTAACAGGATTTGTCTCCATATGGCTCTATGGAACTAATTCTATTCAAACGGACATACAAACTAATACATATTCACATATGTTACAAATTTGCATATAACTGCATGAATATTGCACTAATTAAATTAATTTGCGGAATCCATAACATATATGCTACTCATATTTAAATTCGCTTTGTACTAATTCAAAATTTAATAACACTGCATCATAATTCCCTTTGTTATAATTATTAACACTAATTTTAACATTTGTTCATACTATAATAATAACAACATATGTGTTTCAGCATTCCGTTTGAGTGTTTGTTCAGCATCCTACGCAAAATCTTCACTGAATAATTAAATTTTACACTAGTATGAATATTTAATCACGTTAATTTAATTACCACTGAGCAAAATTAAAATTCACCATGAAGTTCATGACGAGTATGAATTTATGGATGGAAAATTGAATTTTTTATCCCAGCCGATATTTTCGTGATGGCGTTACGAGGGTCGCGATATTAAATTTGAGTGGCCCGACATGGACTTACAATTTGGCAGATAATTGAGATTGGATATTTGCCCGTTTTCAACATTTTATTTTTATATATTTTTCGCTCGAGCGATAATATCGAAATTATAATAAATTTCGGATATTTTTCGCGACGGCATAAATTTGGCAATTTTCACTATTCAAGATTTGCAAATTAAATATTTGAACGGATGCCAGCAAAAAAAAAATATCGCGCAACCCTAGCTTTTAATTAATTTTGCGAAAATTTAAATTATTCGCATGCAAGTTTAACGTTTCCAAATAATTATTTCTCCATGACAAACTTGAACCACTTCAATCTCCGGAAAATCCTCCAAAGAATTTATTTTCCCTCTGGGCAAATTCGCTTTTAAATCAAATGGTTATCTTTTCACGGTGTTTGTGTAACGAATATATACGGCTTTACGTTCAGCGAATTTAATGAGCCAACCTAGTATTTTCATCTGGATAAAATTTTAAAATTATGCTATACAAAGTTATAAAATTCTAGTGAGATCGCGTGAAATATACATTTTTTTATATTATGAAGTGTTTATCTCAGTCGTAAAATTTACGCTACACTTTATACGAGCCGTAAAATTTATTACAATGCTGTAATATATTTTAAACAATCTGTACGTGAAGGAAATAAAACACTGAAAATGCAATAAATTGCACTTATTTATGCAATAAATTCGTATCCAACTGTTTTATACTGAATGTTCCGTGCTAATACCCAGTCGTCTGTTACAACGGAAAATGCAATTAATTCGCAAAGTACAACAAATGGAAAATACTTTTATCTTAAATTAACTTTCAATTGAAATTCCAACGATTTCTGAAACCTGAACAAACAAATAGCTGAACTACTAAATAAAGTAGAATAAAATAAAATATATTATCTACGTTAAAATATATTATTTACGTTAAAATATATTATTTACGTTAAAATATATTATTTAGGTAATAAATAAATCTACAGTAGATCCCTGATTATCCGTCCGCGGATTATCCGTGTATAAATTCAATTGATATTATAAAAATACATAAATGCGTCTAAAAACGCAGACGTTGAAGCAGATAAATTCACAAAATAAGATTTATGATGATCGGAAAAGCTAAAAATGGTAGTATATTAGTAATGAAATAAAAAATCTTCCTGTTAAATATTACAATAATAAAAGGGCAAAAATGTGATACTTTCAGGATTTCATTTGATGAAATAATTAAATAATATTTTTACTAATAAATAATTTAACAAAAATTGAATCGTCTGCTATTTTTTATAGCTTTTTATTTATAATATTTTTATAAGTTATACACCAGTCTAATTTTACAAAATACAGACCTCAATTATTTCCACAACATCCTTTACTAAATAAAATTTTAATATTCTCATTATTTTAATTGTTTATATATTCAATAAAAAAATAATAAATTGACTAAAAAGTATATATTTAAAAAAAATATGAATAGCAGAATATTATAAAGAGTTATAATATAATCCAATGGTTCTTAACCATTTAATAATCACGCAACAGTCGTAAAATATGACAGTAAAGACACACCTGTACAATAAAACGCATTAAAAAATAATCCAAATATTCAGGAATAGCTATTAAAAATATTTTTCTGACCAGATTTTACAAAAATATGTTGAGGGATGGGGATCGTATAAAAAAATTAAGTTTAAAAAACAATAAATATACTTTCTTATTTAAGAAATCGGTTATTTAATTAATTTTAATCGGTTTATAGCAATAAAGCTCTTTTTAAAATATAAATTATATAAATGAATTAATGTTCATATGCTATATTGACTGAATAGAACTATTAAAATATATATGATAGATCTTGACGTCTTTGCTAAAGATTTGAAAATGAAAATCCCATACGCCTCATCCCCTTTCCAAGTGACGCCACTGATATGACCCACGAGCAAGTATTAAAAAAAATAATAAACACAAATTTGACTCACTTCTCAAAAAGGTTGACTATCACTGATATAGCGCAATATATATGTAATATAATTGGCTGACGCAATAACATGTAATGTGATGCATTTGGACATAAATTTGAAAAAAATCATCAAATTTCTAATGATTTTTTTCATTATATGGAATTTTTTACGTTTTTTTATATACCGTATAGAAAAAATCGCACAAAAACAGATTAATCGAACTCATAATATGAAAATATAAAAAATTGTCTTAAACTAATATTTTTGCCTGATGGCTCTTTATTCCTTTTTTTTATATTCGTCAGCCTTTCACGTTTCTTTGTCCTGATATTCGTCAATGTTGAATAATTAGTATAAAACAGTTTGAAAAATGTATTCAAATTAAAGTCTCATTTTCTGAAATAGTTTTATACTCAGTTTGAACAAAAATGTTAAATTCTTCAACGGTATTCTTTTACTTCTTGTGACGAAAACTCATAACTTGATAAGTTGGCCGTAGAAAATATATTTCGTATCCAATCATAGATTTTGATTTTGGCCTGAAGGCAACGTATCTGTTGTCATTTTCGGGGTATTTTTTTTGAAATGCCTTTCTTGACAGTCTGTCAGTGAATCATAGAATATTTTCATTTTTATCTTAAATACAGGTATTCCCGCTATTTAAATAAATAAAAATATCAGCTAAGTATGCTATTAATTTAGCATATTTAGATATTAAAATTGTTGGCAAGAAAATAAAATCAATGGTAGATTTAATTAATATTTTACAGATTATTTCAGGATAATCCAAAATAATCTGATTATTAATATTAAGTATTGCTAGTCAATTCAGTGGTTCCCGACACATTTCGATCGTAAAAGAAAACCTAGAGCTGGATAGCACAGAAAATACCATTGATTTTTTTCTACTCAACTTTATTTCTGTCATTCAGTTAATTTTAAATTTTGTTTCGCTTTACTTTGCCCTTAATTTTAGTCTAACATATGAGCGGCTCGTCCTAAGGAGCAACCGGGGCACACACATTTTTTCTAATAAAAAAATAATAACTAACTTAAATATGGGAACAGAACAGTATTTTCATGTGTATTTGGGTATTCTTATATCCGCCCTATTCAAGTTGTCGCTAGCTTTGATGCAAAAGAGTCTTGTTTTTGGATAGATAGTGGAGGTGAAGAGAAAAGGTTCCGTATTACCGTATACAGAAGGTCGCTTTTTGTTTGCTGCGTAAGTCTGTTTGGGGCAGTTTTCTACCTGCCCCTGGATACGTGGTCGCTAAACTCAGTTTAGCTGTTGGTTTGACGCGAACGAGTATTGTCGTTTGTCAATCAGTGAAGGGGGGGAATACAGAGAAAAGCTCCCTATAGATAAATAAATATATTAATAAAAACGATTTCCATTTGATTTTGGGAAAAAATACAAATATTTTTATTAAGAGTTTTATTTAATCTTTATTAGAGTTGCCTCACCTGTTTTTGGAGTCACGAGCCGCCCTTGTCTAACGTATTGATTTGCCAAGTTGAGGCCCCTAATATTAAGAGGCCCGGGGCAGTAAACCCTCCTGTCCTCCCTCTCAGCTAGGTCCATCACGGTACATTATGCGCTATGCTGCACTAACTCGCAAAATTTAATGGCGTCGAATATTTTACTAATAAAAATAAAAATACCGCTTATTTTTATCAAACGTTTGGGTATATTTACGTTATCTATATATTTTTTATAAATATTATAAGTGACATAAGCATAGAAAACTTTTATTTTCTATACATTGTGCGAACAAATACATGACTTTTTCTTCGTATATGAATTAATTCTTATCATTAGTAACAATCCTTTCCAGAAACAAGTTATTAATACTTTACAATAGCGGTGAAGAATTTCGTTGCTTTTTTGTATGAAAGTTTCAGCAATATCTTACAATAATAATCGAATAGTTTTAGACATTTTTCTTATATGTTTTCTATATAAATGAATAAATATCATAAATGAGACATTTATCTCACATTTCATTTAATTATCTTTTATTTTAAATTATATCGTTACTCCTCATTTAAATGGAATCCATTTAAAAATGTATGAAAAGCAATATATATTTTTTTTCACCGTGAAACTTTCACTATTAAAACCCTCTCGAAATTCGTCTGAAACCAATTGAATAGTTAAAATGTTTTGCTTTATTAAAATTTCATAGACGATTACACGCATAGCATTTCAGTCCGTAGCGCTATTTACAGAAATTCCCGACATTGTTCAAATTCCCGACGAAAAATCAGAACCGATCGTTGCGAATTTATTACGAAAGACAATCAGGCCTTGATTGAAAATTAAATCGTTTCAGAATTGATTTCGCAAAGTCGGACGGGATCATTTCTCGGAGACAGGTGCACCGTAGATAGGAAACGGAACAAACAAAAGCCATATTTGCGAAACGTAATAGAGGGAGATACCCGAATTTGAACAGACAAAGCGGCAATTAATCTTCTCTATTGCTCCGACATATTTACACGGTCCTCTATCGGCCGTTATTAATTTTGCGAAGCGAATTTCATTTTTTAATAAAATTTCGATTTTATGTGCGACTTGATCTGCATTAAACGAAAAATTGACATGTAATCTCGCGGAGCAAAGTAGATTGGAAACCTGGTGCGGTTTCATGGAATACAAACATCTCATCAATATCGGATTTAGCTCCGGGATACGAGCAGATGCTGCTGGGTAGCGGGATTGACTTAAAATCTTAAAATCCAAGCACCTGATGCTGCTGTAATGGAGGAACTGACGCTCGTGAAACATGCACTAGGCAATTAAATCGCTTGTTTCGGAAAGGATGTTGGTGTAAAAAATATTTTAAATTAATATTAAAATATATTACGCTCTTTGTTTGTTTAATTTAATGCTCAACAGTCATGAAACTTATGTTACTGGATGAGGGGGTCCTAGTCGACGTTATCTATAACGACTTTGAAAAAGCGTTTGATAAATTCGATCATGCTAGACTCATTTTAAAACTAGATAGTTTTGGGTTATCGGATACCTTACACCGAGTTACCTTACAGAGAGGAAACAATATGCGACATACGACTCCCAAACGTCATATGCTTACAATACACCTTCCGGTATTTCGCAGGGATCAAATTTAGGACCTTTATTATTTATTGTATTTATAAATGATATTCATCGAATTATTCAATATAAATTTTCACTTTTCGCAAACGATTTAAAAATATTTTGATCTATTACTTCAGTGGAATATGTCCTTTCGTTGCAGCTGAACATTGATTCTTTGCTCGATTGATCGATATTAAATCGTCTTCCATTGAGTATTGGAAAATGTCAAACAATGACATTTTCTAGATCTCATCATCTTTAATTACAGACTTGGGAAAGTAACTCTTTCTAAACAATCGTCTGTTAATGATCTGCGTATTTTGTTTGATACTAAGTTAAAATTAGTTTACTTGTATCGGACGTGTGTATGAGATCATCGAGAATGTTGGGCTTCGTCTTGAGAAATTCTCATCACATACGTAGGATCTTAGTCATACGAGTGCTATACCATACATTGGTTTTGAGCTTGCTCGAATCAGGTTCCATTATATGGACGCCTCGAATTCCCTTAGACTGCAGAAGATACAGAAGAAATTTCTTAGGTATCTCTACATGAGGGAGTTTGGATTCTTCCCAAGTTTATACTCCAGTGCATGGCTACAGGGCTGACTGGAGTATGTAACCCTCAGGAAAAGAAAATCGGCTTACTTGGCAAGGCACTTTTTCAAGCTTCACTCGAGCTCGTTCGCGTGTGCTTTTTCATCCGCCAAATGTGAGGACAGATGCTCTCAGCAACTCTCCGGTAACCAAAGCTATTACCCTACTCAACGATACTCAACGATCAGTCGATTGGCGTCCTGGGTTATTCTGTAATGCCAATCACGCATTGTCTTTAATAAAAATAAATAAATATCAGGTTAGCCAATTATCAATATATTACATATCCATTGTAGTATATCTGTGATGGTGAACCTTTTTGAGAAGTGGGTCAAATTGTTGTTTATTATTTTTTTAATTCTATCAATACGACCTGGGTCAAATCAGTGACATAACTTGGATTATTTTAATGTTTTGACGATTAAAAACTTGGGAAAAAATAAACGCGTCAAACAAGGTAAAAAATATAGGGAAATAAATTGTTTTCAGCCAAAAAATATAATCAAGATTTCAAAATATAGATGGATAACAAAGTAAAAGCATAACTAATCTGTGTTATTTTTTTTTAGAACAATATTTTAATTATATTTAATAAATTAAACATTTTTATATTCGCTATTTATTGATAAAGATTATAAAAACAAGAGTATGCTCATGTTTAACCTGTGATAGCTATGTAGTTATGTAGATGATGAAATATGTTTTAGACACAGATATAAAAATATTATCTTGAAAATATATTATTGAAATAGTTCAAAATAAATATATGTGATTACTTGAGATAAGAAACAAATAAAAGTATTAGATCATTGAAATCAACTACAAATATGAAATTCTCAAACACTACGAATATTTTATATATAAATAAATTTAAATTAAAATAAAATAATAATAATTAAAGTATTTCATATTGAAGAACAAACAATTAACACCCTTATGTCGATCAAAGTTTAATTTTAGAACACATTTTCTTAACATTGTGAAGTTATTCCATTAGCTAAATTACGGAAATTTTTCAAATCTGGTATTTGATTTTTTCAATATGTAATCAAAATGTTTGACAAACTGGTGGATGATAGAATTTCCATGGTTATAATTTTTCATTATTATAATTTGGAGTATGCGATTATTTAACTTTCACCATATGCGATTTTCAAAGCTCCAAGTTTCAATTCCACTGCTAAATCAGTTAGAAAGCTAAACTCAATTAACCCAGACTTCTGCTGTAATTCTAAACAAATCTTATTCCTGAATAATATAAATTATTACACCTGCGGTAATAAATTTAAAATATGCTCAAGAAACTTATCTCCAGTTAGCTACCCATGTATGTCAAATTCTGCACAATCTTCTTGTAAAAATAATTTAAATAATCTGTGCTGAATTGTCGCTGATCTTATTGAATTTATCATTAACACTTCTTCGTTTTCTTTTGTAATTACAGACATTTTTCTTAAAGATATATTATTGTCTTCTAAAAGCTTTTTAACAGATGAATAAATGTCTTTTAATCCACTTTTTAAATGTGAAACTTAACTTTTTAGAATATTATTACTCAACTGTGAATCGATATCAGTAGCCATCATTAAGATTCTTCGAGTTACTGAAACTGAAAATGTTATAGAAAACCTCGGTATAGCAGGGAGCGTTATAGAAGGGTTTATTGTATCTTTAAATTTAATTAGAATTAATTCTAAAAACAAAAACCCATAAAGCTAATATTTTAATATTTTGCTATATTAAATTAAGACATTATTTCATAGTTTACATATTATTAAAAAAAATACCCTTTTCATAACAAACGATTCCAACACCTATGTACATAACATTACCCCAGTTGGAGTAGTTATTAAATTAATTGCAAATTTCATACCATGATGCATTCTGCAATTAATTTAATAATTTAAATAAACGCATTAATTAATATAAAATTAAATGAGATATAATTTATTTTGTTTCAGAATTATATAAACGTATCATTGCATTGGACGACAGAAGGAAATATGTTCTAAATATGTGAGTATACACACTTTATTTTCTGAAATAAAATAGAGGTCAACTATCCCAAAGAATGCTTTAACAATATTCTAAGGAAAGCCAACTCTATTCATGGTGAAGTGGAAGTATTTCATAGAGCCTTTTTCCAGCTCCACCGTGAAGATATATTAATATATAATTGAAGATTCACAAGTGGAGCACTCGTGATTGATTGCAAAATGTGACCTTGGTTGTACACGAATTTTCGATATTTTGACCCGTGACAAAAATATGGTTTATTCATATTTTCGTGGCTGTAAACGCTGAACAGTCTATTTGGATTATAATCACATTTTTAACAAAACAGTTTGAGCCCCATTTGAATAATTCATTATGATAAGAGCCAGCGAGCCGAAATTTTCAGCTGAATAATATGTAAAAATTTTCCATCGTCACAAACGTTTACATGAACCGAGATAATCTCCGAGAATTTAAAATTTGGCGTTGATTGGATTGCGGACGAGTCAATAATCGATATGAACAACGACGTTATTTGTTTAAAACATTAGGCGTTTAATTGAATTGGTTTGTTCAATTATCATAGCCGAGAGTGCTATGCTGAAAATTTGCATGAAAATCGTGTCCTCTGAATAAATAAAATTAATAAAGATTTGTATATTCGCTGGAGTGCAGAGGGGATTGTAATTTATGTATATTTTTTCGTGCAAATATTCGTCCACGTTACAATTTTCGCAAAAGTTAGTTGGAGATTTTTGTTTTTAATTGCGCAATTAACCCTCGAATGACCGGCGGCGTTAAATAATTTCAGAAAAATGCCCGATTTGCATTTATATATTATTTTCTTGTCGCCGATTACATTTATTATTTATTATTAAGGATTCATTGTGAATTTAATTTTTCATTACTCGAGTGAAAAATGTAAACAAGAGATTCGCCCCAAATTTGTTTATTAATTGGAACAGAATGTTACCTCGCGTTCATTGAATCTTGCTGATGAAACAACACACACTGTTGACCCAATTTTCAGTAAAACACACGAATATCAAAACAAATTCGTTAATGTATTTTATGATAAATAAAATATATCCTTATTCATGCCGAGAAATATTTATTACTGCTGAAAAAAATGGATATTCAATGATTTTGATTTATTCGCACTTAGCATTAGAATCAAATATATGATAATCATATTTTTCTATGATAATATTATCGAAATACGCGTATTAGAAAAGGTCAAATAAGCTTTTCAAACTGCTTATCCAAATCTAAAGCTGGAAAAAGGATCAAAAGCACGTGCCATTAAAATTTATTTAAATATTTATTATTTTATAAATATGAAAAAAATGGTATATTGCGAAAATTGGCTGAAAATGGTAACTGATCCTCAATGAAAGCACTAGTAATACGATGCTAAAGACTTTCAGATGTCTTGAGCATTGTGCCAGTAATGTGGCAACACTTCACTGAAGAAGTGGTTTATTGGAGATGCCATAGATTCTCAAACTTATACGATATTTCTGTACATAATGTACCTTCGATCTTAAATAAAAATACAAATACAACATGATTATCCACGTTTAGATTAAATGTGCTGGATTTTTTTCTAAAATAAAAAGAGAGACGATGAGATTGCTTTAAATCCCAACACCTGTGGCTTTCGGCCTATTCTTGACAAATCTAATTCATTGAAAATCTATGTGAAAGGAATTCTATTATTAATACTACAGAGAAGGATTTGATTATGTCCAGAAATATTCCTTTTTTCCGAACGTATTTGTATATCTCAATATTTTTCGTACACATAATTTATATTATTATTTATTTGCGAGATTTAAAACCACTGATCGTATACCTCAACATGCTGAAAGAATGAATGAAGTATGTATTATTTATCGGCACGGGAAGGATTCGTTCATATTTCTGACGACGATTCCGCTCCAGCAATTGTAAATAGCGACAATTGCGCCCCGTAACAACCGTAAAAGACGTAATTTCTTTTTTCGTTCAATGGAAATAAAACTGTTTTTACACTATTTGGTGACTAGGGACGCATTAAGTAAAACTAACCCTTCGATCGAGTTTAACAGTATAAATAATGCTTTTTAGCTGGGCTTAGAATTGAAAATAAACCGAAAACCGGTCTACTAGTATTTCTGTCCCGGCTCTCATCACTAGTATCTTCTATTTTATCTTCTTGTTCATTAACGATTCTAGATTTTCGATTGTTATTTCTTCAATTTCATCCTTTGCCTTATTATTTTATTTTTGGGATCTTCTCGCCGTTCTAATATTACTAATAATATTTGTACTAGGTTTTTGCAGTAATAATGTTTAACCCTTTCAGTGCGGGGCGCATGACGTACATGCGCATACAAATCGTGTCCAGGGTGCGGCCGCATGTCGTACATGGGCGAGATTCTTTAAAACTTTAACGTTACATGAAAACTAGATCTAGTTAAGTGATGGTGTTTGTTTTAAAAATCAGCTAATAAACACAGCTATCAATAAATATACAACATATCACAAGAAATTTATAGGAACCATGTAGTATGTAAATATGAATAGTAACGATTCAAATCGCGCGTGGTGTCTCATTCGAATCTCCGAAGTAGTATCGGAGACGTATCTCGGCTCAGGGGTTGTTAAGGGTGTTTCACGTACATTATGTTCCACATACACGTATACGGATGTAATGGTATAAGAAAATTGCATTTCGCATTTTTTATTTTGATTCGCATTCCCATTGTTTTCTCACTTAATCTCTGTTTGAGCAATTGATATTTTGATCGATTTATTATTACAAAAATAAAGCGAATCGAGTTTATTTTTTTAATTGAGATGGAAGAACATATCCTAATCAACATGTTTGCATAGATCTCTCATAGGAATATGGTCTAATATAGCGGTAAATGGTGAATACAAAATTACATCGCCAAAAAATTTGGTCCAAAACGACGCCGCACTCAGATGCAGAATCGTGTTTAGACCCGCCGCATTGAAAGGGTTAACCGATCCATCACGGCCGCTCGAAACCAACGGCGCTGGCCGATGGGGTCTATTTTATATGAAATGAATGTATGCGAATATACTCCAAACATTTCAAGTCAAGAATTTACAAAATAAAGTAAATTAAATGGATTTATCTGAAAATAAAAGTAGTTTTTTATGATATGAATATATTTTGAATCTTTTTACTAATCAATATAAAGCGTAAGTGACGTGCGAACTCGATGATGTTCCGCCGCGACTGAGACATGCTCCCGGTTCGTCGCATGTGGTTTCTCTACTTGCACAGCATCATGTTTTTTCTCGCTCGCACTTGCATATGCGCGATGTTTTTTCTCGCTCATGTCACTCATGTCATCGCATACGTGTCATTTTATTTATACTTTTTTTTCGAAATTGCGCAATAAATGTCAATGATTATTATATTTATTCTTTAGACTTTTTTTAGACAAATACAAAAGTTTGGGATATGTAGGATTTATATTAAAAGGTTATTTGAGAAATATCAATAACTTAAGCTAGGTTAAAGCACAGATTATTCCCCAGTCTAATGGCAGCAGATTCACTATTCCAATTTGGAGGAGAAAAGGATAATTTAATATTCCTCAATACGTAAGGCACGTAAAAACGGGGTTTCAGTGTAGATGGCAGATACTTGTTCTTACCGAGGGAAAATAAATGCTTTTTTTTCGATTAAGATAAAAAAATATCTATTTTTATTAAATAATTTCTGGTATTTAATTAAATTCTTGAAATTTTACTGTTAGTTTATGATTACTTAAACAATATTTTTTTTAATATTATTACTATTAGAACTAGAGATTTGAGTTTTATTATTTAATCACCTGTTTTATAGAACGTCCTAATAAAAAATAGTTTTAAAAGATTCTCAAACTAACGATTAAATTAAATTTATATTAAATAATTATTCGCAATTATATGAATTGATTAGTCAATATAGTATTAAAAAAAATACATTTTGTTGTTATATATTAATATTAAAAATAAAACATGTTAAATTAACACTTTTTTGTCAATTAACCTTTCTCACTAAATCTTCGAGCGATTAATTCGGGTTTAATCATTGTTCTAACGTATTTTATGTAGATTTTCCCTCGTAACAGAATTGATTTAGCGTTTATTCTAATTAGGTGACTTTAAACGCGATAAAGTCGTAGGGTTTCGTCCATCGCCGATCCAGTCTCGAGCCTCGGGTTATCCATCGGCATCGGCGCATATTACAAAATTTATGCGTTCTTTAAAAGGATTAAAAATTAGATTTGGCAGTTGCGATTCGGCTCCGTATAAATTTGCCCCTATTCAATTTTCCATCCCCGTTTATTCGCCGAGCAAAGCTCCCCCATTCAAATCCCGTCGCACAAAATGGAGTGTGCTCGTGCCCTTCGGCGCACTTCGGGATTATCCCTTTAAACATTTCATCTCGTCTCAACTTGCAAAATTTTACGCCTCGAGATAGACAAAATGGCGTCGACAATACCTCGCGTATGATGTACATCCGACGAAGGCAGATGACAGCAACCACAGGCATTATACTCAACAATAGGCGATGTGTAAAGGCGGAAGAGCCTCTTGTTTAACCTGTAATAGCACTATGGGAAACTGCTATTATTCTAATTTTAAAATTGTAACTAAAATTAGACGCTAATCTATTTTAACTGTTAATCATATCGTATCTATTCACTGGTGGTGAAACGACATTTAAACCTGAACCAAATCGGCACCATGTATTTATAATTTTTTTCATTAATTACTAATTATATTAAATTGCCAACAGTCTCTAAATATTTTTGTGGATGTATATTTGTTGGATGTGTTAATAATATTTAATCCGAGATTTATTTTGAGTATAGTAAAACATACTCAGTATTATATTGATGAAAAATCGAAATAAATAATAGGTTGATCGGAACGAAATCAGTTTCAGGAGATTTCAGTCCCAGAAGTGCTCTGAAGATTGGAAAAAATACAGACACAAGTGTATGATGTATCTGTTGGGGATTATTTTGAAGAGAATATAAAAAAATAATGCCGAATAAACCAGACATAAAGCAAATATAGCAAATTTAACTATGGAAAAAATTACAAAATATCACAAAAATCACAAGGTGTTTTTTTTTATTTAATATTATTTACAATTTCATCGCTCTGTGGATTTTGACTTGCATTTGAGAGTATAGAAAAGCTATCACTTAAACAGTAGATTAAATATGTTGTTATAATATTTAATATGGTTTAATAACTCAAGTTTTAATTCGTTATTTTATTAAAAATCTATTCATATTTGAATACAGGAATAATTTATTTTTTTTGATATCATAATCGCATTTCTAGTCAAATTAATAGTTTTATATCTTTAGAAATAAATACAATGTGTCTGATGTATTTAAAATAATTTCGTCGATAAATTCTAATCTTATACTAATTATTTGTAACAAACTCTCACCTCTCTGGTAATTTTTCAATTCCTTTCTTAAAAAAACTAGGTGATTTTGTAAATCGTTGATATTTTTTTTCCTCTTAATAAATTTTTGCTCTAAATACTTGGAAATCGATAAAATAAAAAATAATCTGAAGGAGTGAAGTCTGGTGAATATGGTGGATGATAAAACACACATTCATCTATTTTTTTCTCGTTATAAGGACGTTCGTTGTCGTGTAGAAGATTAATTTCCTTTATATTAAATAAATTTTAACCTTTAACTTTTAGTTATTGGTTTAACTTTTCTAGTAGTTGACTTTACAGTTAATAATATAATATCAGCATTTTTTTAAATTCACTACTTGTATTTTAATTACTTGTTTGATATATATATAACAAAAATTAGGGTTTAAAAACCATGTAATAGTTAGTTTAAGACGTTGTTCAAACATTTGGCAAACATCTTAGACATGAACACAAACATGTATTTTTACATAGTAAATCTATGGAATTCTTCATATAATATTCCGGATATATTTTTTATTATTATAAAATTTGAATATCGCAGATTCCGTGTTTTATGCAAATTTAAGGTCTGTTGTATAAATAAACGTATTGGCACCATCTGGACCCTTGGATACTTCCAGCGTGACAAAGTTTAAAGGCACGTAAATTATTTTTTTTAAATTGGTATGCATACTTTGTTTAGATAATTAAAAGAAAATGATATGAGGTCACATTTTTTTTCCATTAGTGTATTATGCGATCGCTATTCCCTAATGGCGCTTGCTACATAGCTATGGCATGATTGGAAAAGCCTTAACATATTCGTTTTATGGTCAGAATTTATTGCTATCCCTAATGAAAATGAAAACAATTTTCCCAGCACGAGAACGACTCTGTTTTTATTATCGGAATTGTGTCTCTATACTGTCGCTGAAGTACGCATTGTGTGTGCCCTCACGATAATGATGTCGGGGTCTACTAATGAAAATGCTACTAGTCGATACTATTATTTTATTTTTCAGAACAATGACGCCTACATTGTTAGATGCATATCCATTAAAATCGTTTCATCTCTCCGTTCAATTAAATTCTTTTAAAAAAATGTTGCGAATATCTTTTTAATTAGTGCTACGGCACATTTTCGCTTTAGATTTATCGAAAATCCAGTACGTGACCTGTGTCTATGAACCGAGTGGATTAGTCCCGAGCTTTGTCAAGATTTAACACACTATTAGCTTAATTACTTATTCGAATGAAAAAATAATCAGTTGTATAGAAAAATAAATTCAAACGATTATTTATTTATAAATATATTAGGGGGACCGAAAAGTAATCATTTATTTTAATGAGTTATTTTATTATTATGTTAAAGCTATGATTGTAAATTTTATTTTTTGGTCAAATCTTTGTTTTTCTACGGAATGCGCTCGATCTGCGAATACCAACTGCGGGTCTCTTTTGTCTCGGTATGAAGCCGATCTATTTTTGCGACGAATTTTAATTAAAGAAGAGATGTGAGTACTATACAATAATCCTGTTTTAAAAAAACAGTGGCTTTCTTCCGGAGAAGTACCTGTTACGACCCCTTGACCAACACTAACAATAAAAAAGGTCCTTATTTGTGTGAGGTGGGATTTTTCTGGAATTATACACTATGAATTGCTTGAACCCGGTCAGATCGTTACAGTGACAGTGTATTGTGAACAACTGGAGCGAATGAAACAAGAGCTCATAAAAAAACGTCAAATCAAAAACAAAAAAGAATCCTTCAACACGATAACGCGACGCCTCACGCTACAAAAATAACACAGGAAAAAATAAGGGAGCATGGATTGGAACTTTTATCTCATCCACCCTAATCACCGAATGTCGCGCCGTACGATTACCACCTTTACAGATCGTTAGAGCATACACTAAGAGGTTAAAAATATAATAAAGTTGGAGAAGTGAAAGTTCACGAAGAAGTTTTTCAATGAAAAATCGAAGGACTTTTTTAAAAAGGGAATCAAACAACTGCCTTTACGCTGCAAAAGGTATTAGAAAAATATTTTGTTGATTAGTATTTAATATTTTTAAATTAAATCAATGTTTTTTGCCAGCAAAAAAAAATCATTTCATTTCGGTCCCCCTAATATATTAGGTGTAGTAAAAAGTCATGTAGTCTTTTAAGAGGGTAGTTTTAGAATCAGTTGTTTTTAGTCTTTTGACGAGTCAAGACGTATTATATGTGTGGTTGTCTAAACACGACTCCGTCTGTGTTCAATACAATTAAAACATTGTTTACTTGACAATGGACGAATTTGTTCCTCAGAAGACCATTTGCGAAACTGCATAATCTTTCAGTTTCACTCCAAGAAAAACGCAACTATCGGTACAAAAAATATTTGCGACATTTATGAAGACGTATTGGATGTCAGAAAATGTCAACGCTAGTACAGGATATTCAAATCAATAGAGGCTGTTAAAAGATGAGCCTCGAGAGTGAGACCCTGTAAGAGTAAATAAAGAAGCCATATAAAATCTGAAATTGAAAAAGCTACTTTAACTATCAAAGAACTGTCAAATATAACCGAAACAACGTGGTCCATCACTCAGAAGTGTCTGAAAAAAATTGGAAAGATTCAAAAAGAAGGAAGAGAAGAAAAATCTTCCTTCTCCACGATAATGCGCGTCCCTATGTCGTAGATTTGCCCCTGAAAAAAAGGATGACTTAGGTTTGACGGCTTTACTGCATCCTGCTTATTTGCCAGACTTAGCTTTTTCAGACTACCATTTGTTTCATTCTATGGAACACATTTCATAAAAAATAAATCAAAATCAAACAGACAGTGAAGTGAAAACGGCCATTTTAAGATTTTTAACTCTAAGTCAACAGATTTTTTTAAGACAGGCATTTTAGATTTGGAAAATAGATGGTAGAAGGTTATATAATGTAATGGTAATTATTATTCGTAAAAATAAATCAATATATGTTAAAAAGATTGAATTTTATTGAAAATAAAATACGATATGACTTTTTACTCCACCTAATATATGATATAATTTTTTTTCATCAATCAGTGCCATCGTAAAATTTGTTTTATACAAGATATTATTTAGCAAATAGTTGTACATTTATAGCAGGATCATAAATCTGCTTAAAACCCTTTACATTGACAGGTTAATCATGAATAGATCAATCATCCATAGACAGCTATTAATTCTGTGTTACATCAATACGATTAATTACCATGACATTTAAAAAATATCTTATAATATATACGGATCAGGTATAAGGACCTTTTTATCGATTTTTAAATATTATTAAATAAAATACATCTATTCCACGATTCAAATAATTTTTCTTTGACATAAGCGTTTTTTTTTATTATTATATTTCAATATTTCATTATATTAACTTCAAGTGACATTGAAAACATCTGTGATTTAACTTTAATCACCAATGGCAATAAATCTGGAAACACATTTTCGTGATTCAGATATGAACTGAAGTTTGCAAATTCGGCGAGAAATTTGACAATGTGATTATAACAAACTTAATACCGATCAATAAATGAAAATTTTCCTAGTTCTTGATGTAATAAATACTTTAAAAAAAATATCCATTCCTCGATTTAGAGACTATATTCATTCCAAAAAATATCAAAATAGTATTAATAAAAAATAACAGTTATATAAAAAGATAAAGGATGAATTCTTCAATAATTAAAATAATATATTTATTGAAACTCATAACACAAATAGAACAAAAAATTATTTCAATGGATCTTAATCTTACTAAAAGATAATAAAACGGTTGCTTTTCTCTTTCTTGTCATTTAAAATATTAAGAAAATGTGAATCATGAGGTTTTTCTCAATATTCCGATATATCCAAGAAAATATATTTTATCTATATGTGACATTTGATCAAATATTATGCGGATTTTAGGTTTCTCTCAAGAAATCCTTATTTATTGGTTAGTATTAATTATATCTCCTTGAAAGAAGCTCCCATCATATACATAATACACTTGATTTAGAGCTTTTTCTCGATGGTCTCGATTCTTTGATGGCAAAACGTTGTCTTCTTCATTATTTTATTTTGGAATATGTAGGTCGATCTTGCAGATCGTAATATCCGAATACGGAGGCTGAAGGATCATTACGTTTATACCAAACATTCATTTCATATTTTCAAAAGCAAAAAATCGCCATTTTTTAAAAAAAAATCTCTCAAATTCTTCGTCTTTTTCAATTAAAATACCATGATCCTTAATATTTATTATATATTTATTTTTTAAGCCGCGGTCTAGTATATACGTAAGTTTTTGTCATTATATTAAAGCAATAACTGCACATT
The DNA here is from genome assembly GCA_022495035.1 of Philopotamus ludificatus. NCBI lineage: Eukaryota > Metazoa > Arthropoda > Insecta > Trichoptera > Philopotamidae > Philopotamus > Philopotamus ludificatus. The sequence continues at coordinate 51,184 of JAGXCT010036194.1, forward strand.
TAAGGTTTCTTTGTACAGAAAAACAATTTACTCTTAGGTAGAGGAGTGTCAAGACCGACAAATGATGAGACACACTTGCCCATTGTATTTTTTTTATTAATTTTGTCAAGGAAGAAACATCTATAGAAAAGTATTTTTTTGAAAACCCAAATGATTTCTATGAGAAGAAGATTAAAAAAATTGTCTACGCCTTGAAAAAAGGTCGTTGGTAATGACAGAAATTATTTTGGAAATAAATGTTTGCTCAAGAAAACAAAAACTTTGTTTAGGACAGATTTCTAAGTGTTTTTTTTTTGTTAATAATAATGCAAGCATTTATTATGCCAAGCATTGTCAAGATACGTCAGGGGACATATTAAATATTATAGTAATCAAAGTTAACATTTTTTCAAACGACATCTAAATTTTCACTTAGATCGCGGTACTTAATTTTTATATATTTTTAAGAGCCAAAAATGGAATATTAATGAGTACGAATGGAATTTAATTAAAAAAATAATAACGCAGTATTTTTTGTTAATCATTTTATCTTCCAAAATACAGAGATACTATCTTACACTTTATATCCGTGGAATACGTAGGGTAAAACATCAAAACGATGTATTTATCTAAGCTTCTTTCTATCTTTAGAGGTACAAACTCGTTAATCAAAATTAGACAATTATATCCCGCGATATTCAAAAATTCTAATTATTTTTGATTAAACCTAGTACATGGTCTTGTTTGGCATAGTTTTAGCGTACACTTAAATTTTAGGAAACCCATATATCGTGTAAATCAAGGGATAGTGTAATTAAATCGATTATATTTTACTCTAATACAAATATAACTTAAGAAAGCCTTAAAAAGTAGACCGTTAAAAGGAGTAAAAGTGGGTAATAAAAAGATTTTTACTTATTATATCAATGGAATAACGTGGTTTTAAGTGTTAACATGTCTGGAGGAGCGCCCATCGTTCTCTCTGCTAGTGAAAAATATAAACTTGAATTCGGTAAAAAACTACAAGCAGACAAACTTTAGTTTTATATAAAGGAGACCGAAAAGTAATCAAATTTATTTTATCAGCCGAAAACGTTAATTAAAAATATCCTAAATACTAATCATCGTGGTTAGTGATGGTCGAAGGGTCGGAACAAGTACTTCTCCAGAAGAAAGCCATTGTTTTTTCATTCTGGATTATTGTATAATACCCAAATTTCATCTCCAGTTACAATACGCCACAAAAACGGATCGGCTTCATACCGATACCAAAGAGATGAGCAGATGTTAGAACGTTGATCAAGCGTCGCCTCAATCAATTCATGAGGAACCCAAATTCCTTACCAATACAGTTTTCCTTACGACGAAGCTGATCCCGATCTGTAGACCGTGGACAGCCAATCTTTAATGATAATTCCTCAATTGTTTGACAAGGATCTGAATCCACTATCGCCTTCAGGACATCATCATCTTTAGGGTCGTCCTTTACGTGCGACATCTTTGAGATTCCTATTTCCATTTTTTTAATTTTTTAAACCATCGATGATCCTTGTTTAATCTTGAGTATCCCCGTAAATATCGATAATATCGTTTACTGCTTCATTTGCCTTTATTCCTTGATCGAACAAATATATACAAATAGCAAACAATGACATTTATTTTATTTATTTATTTATTTATTTAAAGACAATGCGTGATTGGCATTACAGAATGACCCAGTTCGCCAATCACGCATAACACATAATAATACATGAGAAAAATAAATAACAACAACAACATATATTACAATAAATTGAAAAGAATTGCAATATTTCATGGGATAATAAACAAAACAGCTATATTTGACATCAAATATATCACATATATTCGGTCAAGTGATTGAGCAGAGTAATAGCTCACACTTGGCGGAAGAAAAAGCACACGTGAACGAACTCGATGGTAGTGAGGTGGCGCCCATAAGGGCAACTCGCATAGTACAAGGGGGTTATGTATTACGCCAACCAACAGCTTGAAGAAACGATTTGCCAAGTAAATCGATCTTCCTTTCTCGAGGGTTACATATCCTAGACTGCCCCTACCCATGCGCTAGGGTATACACTTGGGTAGAATCAAAATTCCCTCATGTAGAGATATCTAAGAAATTTCTTCTGTATCTTTGGTATATTTCTTCTCTAATCTGAGGGAATTCGAAGAGGCGTCATGGAGCTTATATAATCGGAACTTGATTCGAGCAGCTCGGACCAATGCATCGTATAACTCGATATGACTAAGGTGCTACTACGTATGTGGTGAGAATTTGCCTCAGGAACAGAGCCCGGCAACATTTCTTGACGATCTCATACACGTCCGATACATGTAAACTGTTTAACTAGGAATCAAACCGTGCCCAGATCTTTAACAGACGATTGCTTAGAGGAGTTACGGCTCCCAAGACTGTAATTAAATATGATAGACTCTTGGAATCTAGAGAAATGTATAATTGTTTGTTACTTTCCAATACTTAATAGAAGACGATTTGAAGTATTGATAACCGATGCAAAGAATCAATGTCAACACAGCAGAGGAATAACTGCTGAAGTAATAGATCCATTTTAGTCGTCTGCGAAAGTGAAAATTTACATTGAAGGACTACTGCTAGATATCATTTATAAATAAAATAAATAATGGGTCGAATTTGATCCACTTGGAATACCGGAAGGCGTATTGTATGTATACGACGTTTGGGAGTCGTGTTATTTCACATATATTGTTTTGCCTCTGAAAGTGCTCGAAGAAGAAGCGTACGAGATTATCCGATAACCCAAAACTCATCTGAACAGGGTGAATGGCATGATCGGCACATCAAACGCTTTTTCAAAGTCGTTGTATGGAATGCAACGTCGACTTAGATACTTGATCCCGTGACTTAGACACAAAGTTTAGAAAGCCAAAGAGGAAGGCCCATTGACTGTTGGGCGTCAGGCCGAAATCCATGTTAACTCGTCGAAAATTCTACATCCAATATGGTAAATGTATTTATGCAGAATCATCCGAGCAACACGGCGGGTCCGGATAGAACAGCCACTGGTCTGTAATTGGCGACATTCGACATCTCCTTTTTTTTTAAATATGGGAGCGGTGACTTTGGAAAGTTCCACAAGTCTGGAGCCTAGGACATTTTATCGATAGGTTGAAAATATGACAGAGGCTCAGTTTAGTTCATCTTGACATGCTTTTAGAGCAGAAAAGAGGTATACGATCAGGTCCTGACTGAATCGTTTCAGAATAATTTTCCAAGCAAGCGTCATTTTGGGCTTTGTCTACGGGTAATGGTGATTAGCTGTGGTGCATTTTGAATAGTAGGATGATAAACCAATATCATGATCGGTATGGAGTCCAGGGTTGTCGAATACTGACTGGAAGTAGCTAACAAAGGGAATTGACAATTTGTTTGCTTGGGTTGTAAAATGTACCATCAAATACCATATTAACTTTGATAGGGAGTTTTCAGTACAATTAGCGTTAATGTAATTCAAAAAAAAAATTGATGTTCCATTAAACGCTGTTTCCATAAAAACACGTAGACGACATGGTCTTGTTGAAACGTCAACTTGTATTCTCTCCGGAGGCGGACGAATGCCTCACGGTACTCTGGGTCGGAGGACCTTTTCCACGTTATGTGGATGGAGTGCTTCCTTGTTACTATAGAATTAATTGCCTCCTTAAGAGAGAACCATTTGGGAAGAAACTTTTGCGGTTAAAGTCGCGTTGCGGCGGAATACGAATCAAACCTCTATAAGCATGTCATAGAACGCCTACGGTTGCGAGGTTCATCGTTGCATCAGAAACACTCTGCCAGTCAGTGCTGTAAGGGTGGTGACTAAATTTCGGAACTTATCATTAGAGGAAAACACCAGGAATAAACATCATTCATTGATTCACTATCATTATTATTTACATTTTCCATGATGCTATATGTCTTTGCTGGAATAATGATATATCAGGCATTAGGATGATAATTATCTTTGGGCATAGGAACATTGTCAGATCTTTTACACCACAATTAAGATTGGAAAAAAACTAGATCTAAACATTTATTACTTGAATTAAATATTGTATTATATTGTACTAATTAAATAATGAACTTTAATATGCTTATTGCATCATTAGTGAATTATTATTTATTGCACAGTCTTAACGTTAAAGTCACCGCACCTTAAAATTTTTTTTTTTAGACGGGTTGGCGAGAAAAAATGTTCCCAAAGTCTACTTGGCCGTTTGGTGGAATGTAGACAACACATATAAAAATACAAAATTATTTTTTACTCGAATCCACAGGTCCTCAGCTTCCGGACTCCAGATGTGGACATCTTTGCTGAGTCATGAAGCCACGAGATCGTGCACTGCCAATAAGGCGCCTCCGCCTAGCCCTATCCCATACGATATACTTTCGCAGCAGTTTGTCAAACAGCTCGCGCCATTCGATATGAGGGATTGAGTGGAATCTCGGTCCAGCGCCACAATGTGCGAATCCTGGGCGAGTATGCTTGTGAAAAATATGAAAAAGTTTAACAGACCTCTCACATTCCGTGCATAAAATTGATTCGAAGCTCAATTATAATCCTGCGTGCTAAGTCAATTTGAATTAATTTTATTGAAAATGCACCCGGCGTACTCAAGGCGTGTTTCCCGGCCAGATATTCTCGTTGAAGGAGGATGCAGCGTACTCGCCGGTACTCAATTTTGAACGCGCTGGTGAAGAATATCTCGATTTCAAGTCAGAGACACTATAATCTCGGCACAATCTGCATCGAAGTCTTAATGTCTCATCCACTTTGGGTGTCTGGGTGGAGCGAGCACGCATATAAATATTATTTTCTTTCCCGGCTCTGGGCGAAGACAGGCTACTCATGCCCGTGACGCACTCACTTGTCCTGGTGGATGATGCTGTTCTCTGCTTCTCCTCGATGGGCTAACCTGAATTGGTCCAGGAGTGTATCCGGGCAGGACGACGGTTGAGCGCGTCCACAACCCGATGCTGGCAAATGTTGATGACAAACCAACCGATGACCGACCGACCGACATCGATCTCCGTGAATTAGCTGGCACTGGCGTTTATTAACGGCGAACGTGGCGTTTGGCATTGGCGTTGGCGTTGGCGTTGATATGCGGTAGCAGTAGCGGTGGTGAATGATTTTCACTTTATTACGAATATTCCGCTTTATTCACTTTCCGTTATTTTTTTATTGTTTATTTTGTTATTTTTTTATTTCTTCTTTTGTATTTTTATTATTTTATTAATTTTATTATATTTATTATTTTTAATAATCTCCTCCTTTCGGTTGTTTGAGTTTCGTTAATGGTTTATCGAGATTCGAGCGCATGTCGCGAGTGAACTCGGTGTACTTTAACTGATTTTAGTACGCCATTTAAATCAGAAATCGATATCGCGAAAAAAGGTGGGTTATGTGCGATCCAAACGTCAGCGTCAATCTGCACCTCCTCACCCCGCTTCAATAAGAATAAAACAATGATTCTGACCCTACAGGGTCACTCTTTCACCGTTTCACGTCAACTAGTCAACGTACATAAGCACGGGGAAATTCACAAAAGTAAATAACACACTTTTTAATGAATGTCCGTAGTTTCGCGTGACTTAATGACTTACGAGGGTGACCGCGTGTCCGCCCTGCGCGCCGACCGAACATATGTATCATATATATCTCATCGACATATATCTCATCGAAGAAATTTTGATTACTTTTCAGTCCCCCTAATATAAGAGTTTTAGAATAACGTTGTAACTACATTCGCGGACAACGTTATTCATATTATTTTTTTTGTATGGTCATTTTTGATTTTTGAAAAGTTTTTCCATGAATACTGTTAAATGCATAAAAATCAATACTATAAATATAATTGTTGTTAGTTACCACCTTATTCCTAATATTTAGCATTAATATTTGCTCAGTTATATCAATTATATATTCAAAGATTTTTATTTAATTGATTAAACCTTTATTTTGAGTTGATAATACAAGTGCTCGTGGTGCTGAAAAAATGGAATATTTAAGTATCAAATATCTATGAATTTTAATTATTATTAAATCACCATAAAATTAGAAAGACATTTTATGTTGACATTTAACATTTATATAAAACAACAATTATGCAAAATTTTTGCGAAATTATTCAAGCGTACATTAATATCAGTTAAAACAGCAACGGCATAAAAGCTCATCAAACTTTTTCAATTTTCACCGACGAGCAAAAATACAATTTAGCAAACTTTTTTTTTCATATTATTATTATATTTTTTTTTTGCAAACGCTCAATCTCTCCGCCGTAGTGGTAATTAACATTGAAAAAATCGGCCCAGAGACATTTTGGCTAAATACGGCGAAATTGAATATCGCCATGATAAATTGTGTACAGGGTGTGTCCAGAAAAAACAACGGTCGTTACGATAAATTCGGATACGGCCGCTTTTTGTCCGAATTGCGATCCTTCACTTCTTATGGATGCTAGGCTGGATATTAAATTATTTTCGGGTACGACCTTTCGACGCGGCCTTCGTAATCCTCCAAACATGATTTACAACGGACCATCTTTATTGTGAGCATTAAACCATTAATTTAACCATGAAACATGATACAATATTAAAACGAGCCGTTTTCAGCCGAAACAAGGTAAGAGCGTTTCACGTGCTTCGCTTCCGTACAGTCTCCTGCATCATTTATTCTAGATAAAGGTTTGTTATATGGCTGATAATGGTTACAGCTCGAAATTATGTTGGGTCCAGGGGTGAACTAGGGAATTGCGTTTCGTTTAGGGAACAAACAATCGCCGCAAATCGTTTACGACTAGAGTACACCGCCTCATATTTTATTTCGCATGCAAAAATGTAAATGTTTAAATTCATTAAGAATTTAATTTAGGGAAACATTTTGAATTCTCTTAAAAGTATAGTGTTTTACTCCGTTGCAGAAAATAACACTTAATGAAAACGTTACGCTCCGTGGATTTCTTACAAGACGTGCTAAGACCAGTTCGTTTATGAAAATGGAGTAAGTAATTGAAATTGTATACGTACTTGGTACAGAAACATACGATTTCAACAATATATATATATATATATATATATATATATATATAAATAAATTCTTAATAATAATCGTTTTCAAATGACCCAAACACACGATAATTGTATTTATTATTAATTATTAAAACAATATTAATAGTAAAAGTTTAATAAAAAATATTAGATATTTTGAATTTTTTAACTAATCAATATGATGTGTTAACGACAGAGCTCTCAGCGATGTCTCGCCGTAGACAGAGCTCTTGCAGCACGTATTATTCGCACGTTTCACTCGCACTTGGCATATCATACGGATGCGAGTGAGATGAAACATCGCGCGCATAGAAACAGAAGCGAATATTGTTGTTTTTATTTTTTTCCGCAATTTCAGACGATAAATGTCAAAGATTATGTACAATATTTATTTTTTTGACTTTTTTAAACAAATACACGAAGTTTGTGACATGTAAGATTTATATTAACACTTTATGAGCCGAAAGGTTTCACATCAAACCTAGCCTGGGGGCCGCATGGTTTTCAAGAAATTTGCAAAATATTAAGACCTTTAGAAGAAATCCCATAACTTTATAATTCATACGCGTATAAACATGAAATTTTTAGGTAATGTTGTAAATTCTTACAGGCACGATATTCATATATTATTTTGAACAGATTCCCAAACTTTTTATACCCAAACAGTTTAACTTTTTAGAATGGTAAAAATCATACGTTTAGAAAGAAATAAAATTCGAATGATGGAAAATCTCGTAATATGAAAATTGTCGAAACTTATGTCGAAAAACTTATGATATATTCAAATGAATCGAAAATGTACACGATTTTATGAAAAAAAGTTTTAACTTTAAAATTTAACTAAATAATTACCGCCATATATGTACAAATATAATATAACCGATCGGAATGTGATGATAATTCAAGGTAACATGCACGTGTATCCATCCGTTGTCCAATACTATAATTATTGTGTGCATGGCATTTTTTTCTGATGACGAAGTGCTGGTATGGCTATCACGCCAAAAGGCGTGAACCGCTCATAACGCTTGGCTACAAAATCACGCCTTTTGGCGTGAAAGGGTCATAAAGTGTTAAAAGAGTTAAAGGGAAAAAATTGAGTTCCCACATAGGCCAACGGCATGGCTAGGTTAAAAAAATATTAATTTATTAAATAAATAGTAAAAACTAAATAAAAAAATATAAATCAATAACAATGCTTATTAATATTTATACAAATTTACTGAGAGCATTTAAAGTAAAACATGACAAAATCGGCGTCATTGAATTTCGCGAGTTTTCCGGGCCCATTTTTTTTATTTTTATATAAATATCCCTACTGTTTACTATTAATTATATTTTTTTCATTACAAATTCTACAGTACAACTATTTATAATAAATACATAAAAATATCAAAATTTAATCATAATAATTTTCATCATATTCTTGAAATTTATCTTACAATTAAAAAATATGTTTAATGACTTTATTAATCTATTTATATCTTTTTATAATATTCTGTTATAAGTACAGTAAACCCCCCTATAACGTCAAGATAGGTACCACATTATAGGGGAGGACGTTATATGGGTTTAAGGTTTTTCAATTTTATTTTTTGATTTAAAGGTAATCCGTAAATCAAACATTTTCATTTTTATTTTTTTTACATTTTTACGTGTTAATGACTCGCGCGATATCCTTTTGTATTTTGGCTAACGTAATCTTCTCGTAACTTGCGGACAGGGAAGATCAACATGACATTTTATTAGTTAATTTTATAAAATAATTTTATGATAATTCTAATTAGCGTTTTTAAAAAATTACGTTATAGGGCGGATCGACGTTATAGAAAAAAACCGCTGCAAACGTTATAGGGGGAAAGATATAGGAGTGTACGTTTTAGAGGGGTTTACTGTATATTGATGGGCTATTAGAGATTTGACGTATCTTGACATTGGAAGAATAATAAATGTTTTATGTTGCTTGAAAACGGAAAAAAGGATTTTGGTCTATTGTAAAAACAACATCGTTTTAATGTTTCAAACTTTATATTCGCCGAATAGTTCAGAGTTCAGAGAGAATTGCTGAAGTATCTAGACGCCATCCCGAAAATTTGTTATCCATAAGTGCATCGAGGATTGGAAAATGCGCTAATATTAATGTATGATTTATCTGATGAATCTTCTTTTAAGAACACATAATTAACCACTTCTGTGGTCAACCTCTTGGAAAAAAGTGGGTAATTGTTCTCGAAAGATCAAATTACGACACGTGTCACTCAACGCGCGCAATGCGTTCTCTAAACTGATGGGGGAATGACCCGAGCTGGATTCGGGAAAATCACTATAAAAAGATTCGTGTACGATGTGCCCGAATCCAGTTCGGGCAAATCACTGTGTCAGCAAAATACCTACCCGAGCTGTATTCGGGCAAATCACACAAGGGGTTAATATAGGGTAGAAAAATTATGCACTGATTTTCATCTCGTTTGTTGATTTTTTTAAATATGATCAGGAATAGTAAAATTTATTATTGTTAAATAATTATCTAAGTAACAATAAAATTCCTGAAAAATTTTATTTAAACGACGTAAGGATGGAGAACAAAAAATAATATAAATTTAGAGCTTAGCGATATGTTCAAACGAAAAAAAAAATATTCAGGTATTGGTGTTAACGTTAACGTTATCGTAATTCCGACATCATCATTTCCTGATCGCACTAAAAGCTAAAAAAAATATGTAGCGAATTTTAAAAATTCCTTTGAGCGTTTGTCGCGAGTCCGCTCCATTGATCATAAATTCACAAAAACAATCCTTTGAAATCCCGAAAAGTCGGGCCATAATCCAATATTTGACATGAAACAGCATAAATAATTATCGGAGCCGGTGTACGAACCCTCCGCACGTTTATTTCGCAACAAACACAAATTATTTACAGATCAATAAACTGCCGAACTGTGTTTGCACGGATTCGAAGACACAAATCAAAGTCGTCGTCGTCGAAACCGCCGGCTGCCTGTTAAGCAGAGTCTCCTCGAGCGGCAGGGGATTAATTAATTCTGAATGAACACTTCGTTCTGTCGAGGTTCTCGCTCTAATGAAAACGATTGTCGGTGCAGAATTTCAATTGGCAACTGAAACTAGACTGCCGAGTCGGTTGGTGCAGTCGTAATGTGTTTGCAGACGAAGTGTACCCGGAGGGAGATGCTATCGGTTTCGTTAACTGAAAGCAATTGTATATTATATTAACCCATAGACTGTCGGAATATGCATCGAACGGTGCATTTTGTATAGCTTTATTCATTTCCAGTTGCACAAACACGTGTACGGATGTGATGATATAAGAAAATTGCATTTCACATTTTTTATTTATACAGTTGAACCTCGAGTATCCGAACTAATTGGGGATGAAAGTAGTCCGGATAAGGACAAAATTCTGGATAATCGAAAAAAATAATAATTGACAGGAAAAGACGAGTATATTCAGTATGAATATTTTTAGTTATTTAGTTCTATAAAATAATAGCTTTAATATTAAATTATTTTTTAATAAAAAAATCAATTATCGGTTTATGCTTAAAACTAGCTTTTCTTTTTGAAGCTGCAAAATCGCGAATACTTTTAAGACATATAAGTTGTCCTGAATCACATTCTTCTTGACTTTCAAACCACTTAATGGCGACATCTAAACACTGAAAAGCTTCAGAAAGTGTTGGACCGATATCTCTCCCCTCGCAAATCTCTTCTTCCTCATCATTCAAAATTTGAAATCTAGGATCGTTTGCATCGCAATTTAACCACTCGGTTATATCTTTTTCGTCGCAAGCAGCCCATATTGAAATTTGAGCTATTGCTTTCGCGATGTCTCCTACATCACTTTCTACCGCATTACTGGAACTTACTGATGGTCTTTTCAAAATTTTGTTCCATGATTTTTTCAAAGTTGACACATCCATCTGAAGAATTCCAGCTATCTGCTGCCATATAGCAACAATCTTTTAAATTTATTTTCTTGTGGAAGCTGATAACTGATTCATTATTATTTTCGTCTGCTAGCAATAATCGTCGAAGCATCTGTTTCCTATATAAGCGTTTGAATGTTTCTATTACACCCTGGTCCATCGTTTGTATTACAGATGTGACATTTGGCGGAAGAAATTTTACCGTAAACATTTCATCGATCTGGTGGAACGGTGCAATATCTAGTAATAATAACGTTTTTTCTCTTTTATCTATGAAGTTTTCATGTTTTTTCACTTCTGGAATTTAAAAATTTCACCATTCATCTAGGCTTTTTTCTGATCATCATATTCAACCGGAGGAGCACTATTGATATTAAGCATCTAGGGTTCTTTGAATTCCCAATGACGAACAGTGGAAGTCTATGTCTGCCTGTTGCATTGGCACACACTATTATGGTGACACGTTCTTTACTAATTTTGTACCCTGGTGTTTCCTTCAGTTTCTTACATTAGAAATCGGTCTCGTCAGCATTAAAAATAAATTCTTCGTCGTATCCTTCCCTCTCCACAAAAATGTGTCAATGGAAGTGTTTGCTGAAGGTATGTCGGCAGAAAGCTTTTCCCCATGAATTTTAAGCTCCCTGATACCATGTCGTCTTTTGAATCTTTCAAGCCAGCATGAGCTTGCTTTGAATGTGGAATCTCCATTTAATCTTGTAATAAAAAATATTGCCTTTTCACACAATAATGGACCAGATATTGGCTGTCCAGATGATCGCCTTTGTATGAACCACATAAAAATACTCTCTTCACCTTCTTCATTTCCTGATTTTTTCACGCTCTGAGGTTCCATCTTCTGACATTAAACCATTAGAAAACATTAAGATTTTTCCGTTCACTTTGTTTTTTTATATCCGAGATCGTTGACGTTCCGACACCATATTTATTAGCCAAAAACGTCCCGATTCACCGTACACAAAAAACAAATTCGTATTTTTTTTGTTTATTTTGACCAATCCGGATAATCGAGGTCCCGATAATCGAGGTTCTACTGTATATGCTAAGCGCACATACGATGTACAGAAAAGTAACAAAAAAAATTACTCTAGCAGATTTTCAATTAAATTTAATTAAGCAATGCATATTGTTTATTATCTTATTTATTACATATTTTTAATATGCTGTATACATACTTTTTTGATGTTTAGTATGTATTTATTTTTAAATATTTGCAACTTATACGTTTTTATGGGAAGATCGTGATGAGTGAAATTTGCAAACAGCTGGGAATTTGTAAAAAATCATTTTTAAATTCTGAAAAATACTTAATTAATGAAATAAACATCAATTGTTAGCAAGAAGAAACATTTCTTCATGATCTTTTCTGAGAAAATAAATATTTTAAATTGAATACTTTTAATCCCAGCCTTTTTGCATAGAATCTGCGAAGAATCCCAAGTAAATTTTTAATTTTTTTAAAATAATTATTCTTATCCAGTATATATTAAATAAGTGGTGGAAAAGCGTTGGATTTCAACGAATAAGTTGGGAAAATTTCACCCGGTAGACGAGCGCATGCGCAAGAAATTTTTTTCTATTACGCAACACCCTAATTAAACAGGGTGGATCCTGTATCTCGAGTGACAGCGAAATATTTCAGCGATGCTTTGGCACATCGGTATTATAAGGATTTGCGACAAGGCAATAACCACATAGAGGATGATTAATTAAGCCCTTATGTAGATCCCGAGCATCAGATGCTTAGCGTCTTATCATTATTCTGTACGGGGGTCTAAGTATTATATATTCTATGGGATGATGGATATCTGGGAATAGAGGCACAGTCATCCCGCCGACGGTTACATCGAATAATTAACGGGAATCATTAATCCAATGCGAACCGAAATATTAGAAGACTCGACGCTGTGGCGTCGCCCAGAGTTTTCCCTGGAAAATAATATTAAACGGAATTCTGCGTGCCGCAAAAATTTTCGCATATAATGTATACATAATGAACCCCATCAAAGGATATCAAAGGGATTCATTCCGTGAAACGTAATAATGAAATAACTTTAATGTGCTTAAGAATCACAAGCGAAACAAGCAATCCACAAAATATTTCTATACTAAAACGTAATCCTTTGTATGATTAATGAAAAGGATTTTGCGATATTACGCACAGGAATTTGCTCCTTATAATCTACGGCCGCAGGGATGGATTTCGCCGTGGCGATACATTTAATTATAATCAAGCTCGGATATAATCATATTAACCTGTATCAAATGAAGTGGTCCATATTGATACATGAAAATATTATATATATATATATTAATAATATGAACCCTTTAGGGCTTCAAATAATACGTTTCATAAGCCCTAATACGCTTTTCTATCGAATAATACGGTATTTCAAAAAAAAAATCGTGTCACATACCTAGAGAGGATATTCGATTTCATGTTTTTAGAACTTGTAGACATGAACGTACATGGAAAGGGCGTGAATTTACTCATGTATTTTGGCCCCTACGCACACAATAAGCGTATTTAAAACATTAAACATAAAAAAATATCTAATAACGTGCTTTGAAATAAATATTTATCGGAATTTACTGAAACAAATATTTTTTTCTATATTAAATGATTTGTTTGAAAAAATATGCATAATATTTAATTATTTAATTTAGGCATATATCCAGTCAATTGAGTTTGTTCAAAATATATTGATCTTATTAAAATTCATAGAAATGCTATCATTTTACTAATCCTTTCATCATCATCATTTGCCAGCCACAAGACACTTATTCTGGTATAAGCCATACCAGAATCTGTAACAATTAAATTTGAAAATGTTCTTATTGATATATTTTAGTAGGTACGCGAATTAATTGCTTATCAAATTTTTACATGAATTAAAATTATATCCTAAAATATCTAGAAACCAAATATAAATCGATAAGATTTGATAGACTGTATAAAATATACAGGGTGTCCCCCCAAAATGTAATACATAGTTTGAATTATTATATATTATAACCATATTTAAATGAATAAGTATAAATTTTCCTCCCGTTCAAAAATATTACCGTTCTTATTAAGTATTCCGTACCAATTAAGACTTTTAATTCTTCCGGTATTGTCACTTTTGTAGGCTTTTTGTAGGTCTAGGGAACGGGCATAGTATTCTATGGGACTTCTTGGTCCAATCAAGATATTACGATGATAGTGTGGAGGTGCTCCGTCCTAATGGAAATAAAGCTGGCCATCTTCGCCAAAGTTCTCCCAAATGCGTGGTAATAATATTTTTTGCAGTAAATTTAATTAATTGGCATTGTCATGGTAATGTCGCATCACACTGAAATAAGTGGTAAAGTTACATAGGTATTTCCTGCACTGCTTATGTGGATTTTCATTTTAATTAGGAGTACATTTTACTTGGCACCGGTGCCTCCCTAAATTATTTTCCCTTATCTCAGAACTTGATTTTCTTACAGATTTTTTGGATGTTTCGCAAAAAAATCCCATTACTTCTTCTAATTTGTAAATGTACATTCTGAATAGTTACATTCGTTTCTAATTAATCTTTTATCCAATTAATTGTAAATTGCATTGTCATTTTAATAGCATAAATTCTGTAATAAGTAATTGTCTGCTTTTAGCGTATAAATCTCGCGTATATCGTTATAAGGGGCCAAGATCTGTTGTAATTCCCTATTGAACTTCTTGAAAAAAATGTTCTAATTTATCAGCCAATCCCAAGCCGTCATTTATTGTATTTAATGTGAAACGCGTAGCTACTTCGCTTCTGCTTCTTTTCCAGGTCATCTATTATCGTGTAAGGCTCATCAGAATTTTGATAATTATTGTGTAGCTGGTGTGTTTTTTTGCAAAGACTTTTTCTCAAGGTCAAGGCTTTTTCCAAAAATAATAATAAATACTAATAAATAACAATAAATAACAATAAATACCACCAAATACCAATAAATACCAAAAAATAACAATAAATAACAACAAATACCGATAAATACTAATAAATACCAATAAATAACAATAAATACCAATAAATAACAATAAATACCACAATAAATACCACAATAAATACCACTAAATACTAATAAATTACAATAAATACCACCAAATACCAATAAATACTTTTATGTAATTTTATATTTTTTGTTGTTGTTTTTTTTTTAAGATACATTGAGTTCTTTATTTTTTTGTATTATTATAATTTTTTTACGTGCGGCCCGCGCAACATTTTCAAATTTGTAAATGGCCCGTTGTAAAAAAAGGTTGCTCACCCCTGATATAGATACATATTTTTTAATTCAGTAGAAGACGTAAAAAAACACTGGATTAATTTTTTGATAAAAAAACCCCAACAATTTTATTAGAGAGGAATCGAAAAATTACCTGAAGCGTGGAGAAAGATTATAAAGAATAATGGAAGAGATTATAAAGACTAACTTAGAGGGCAATATTTTTATAATGCTTGTTAATTTTTTTTTAATGTAAAAAAAAATGGCATTACCCTTTGGTTTACCTTATAGATACTATCGGCATAATTTAAATAGGTATGTGGAGAGTATACAGCCCTGTCTCACACCTTTCAGCACTGAAAACTTTTTTTGACGAAATCAGATATCATTACAAAGTAAATCGCTACGATTTCCTCTCTTTATAAAAAAAATCCAAAAAAAATGGGATTTATATTATTTAAGCTATTTAAATAAATTGCAGATATGATTAAACTTTATATGTTTGTTATAACTGAAATACAGATGATTCCGCTTAATTGGGACGCCTGTTTATTGGAATAACCGGTTATTTGGGACAAATCCCAAGGATACAATGGGTTAGTATCAATATTTACCAAAAATGAGATTTTAACCACTTCTGTGGTCAACCTCTTGGAAAACTGTGACTAATTGTTCTCGAAATATCAAATTACGACACGTGTCACTCAACGGGCGCGATGCGTTCTCTAGACTGGTGGGAGAATGACCCGAGCTGGATTCGGGAAAATCACTATAAAAGGTTTCGTGTACGATGTGCCCGAATCCAGTTCGGGCAAACCACTGTGTCAGCAAAATACCTACCCGAGTTGTATTCGGGCAAATCATACAAGTGGTTAATTTTAATACGTTATATATTTATAAATATTTATTTAAAAGTAGTGAAATGACAATACAGCGCGGATCAAAACTATAGTTGAATTTAAAACATATTTATCTTCTCTCTGTTTGTTCAAAACCAGCATAAAATGAGTGTAAACAGTAAAAAATATAAATTTGTAATATATTTTAATTACATATGATTTAGTTATTTTCAAAGTAAAAATAAACATTTTTTTACATAATTCTAATATGAACCTTAATTGTTTCTTTTTCATTAAATTTTAAATAGATTAAAAAATAACTAATATTTATTATTTTCGGTCGTCGTCTATTTAAAATTATTAGGACTATTTCGTCGGCGTCTAATCGCATTAATTCATTAGAATAAAAACCAGTACTTTATTAATACAAATCATTGCAGGACAGATGACTTTTATGATTTATATTTTTAAATTTAGCATTTTAACGTAATAACATTATGATTCCTTCAGCAGCTGAGATGTGCCTCGTCGGTATTAAAAGCAACTATATAACAGTTATATCTAACGGTCCAACAGTCAAAGGATTAATAAAAATATACAGAGGATAAAGCTCTTCCAATTTATTATATATCAGATACATATAATACTAAGTTATGTACAAGAAAATAAAGATTTATATTGGGTCTACCGGAAAGTTCTATCCGTTTTTAGGATAAAACAAAATAATACATTTTTCATACCTCGAACAAACTCTATTAAATAATTTAATTTCCATCATAATTTATGACTTTTTGCCTGCGTGATGGCATTTTGTATATCCCATTTTTAAAAAATGCCTCATCCTTAGAGGCGAAAAATTAAACCAGTGATTGTCTGATATCTTCTTCGTTTTTGAATTTTTTGGCTTATAAAAAAAATTGTAAGTACAGAAACAAGTGATAATCGGAGGGTGCTAGGTCCGGGGAATATGCTCGATGTGACAGAATTTCCCAGCCTAGCTCTGCGAGTTTCTGACGAATCCCCAAAGCAGTATGTGACCTAGCATTATCATGAAGCAGGATGATGTCCTTCCTATTGAACATCGCTGGCTTCTTTTCTTGGAGTGCTATTTTTAAACTATCCAATTGCTGAGAGTACTCTCCGAATTTAGCTCTTCGTTCGGTTTCAACAGTTCAAAATGTATTGGTCCTCGAATGTCCCACCATATACACAACATTCTCTTGTTCAGGCTCAACTTCGGTTTAGAGGTGGAGGGGGCAGATTTTCCGGTATACACTTTTCCTTACGATGTTTTCATGGGTTATTCACCTTTTGCAAATCAAATAAAATGGACATTTCAATAGAAAATAGATCAATTTAATTTGCAAAAAGGTGTATTTGATTTGAAAAAGGGTGTATTTGATTTGGAAAAGGATGTATTTGACGTAAAAACCTGTATCAAAATTTCGTGTAATAATACTCTTTTAGCATTTCCGAGTCAAATTTATTTTTAAACCCGCGGGACTCGATACATATAAAGTATTGGCATCGGGGAATTATCGCAGATTTTATTCGCAGCACGTTTACGATTTGAAGTTTGAGAAATTCATGAAACTTATAGGGGGTCGATTAAAATTTTGTAAGACCTATGAGCCCCGAGTCGTGTCGTGAATTCAGAGCGTCGAATTATCGATTCTGAATAAACTCCGGATGACATAATAAATCGACAACATACTTTATGGATATTGGTATGTTCCCGTGGGATTACACCTGTTGGTTTGCGAGGGTAAAAGCCTTTCTCTCATATTTACCGATATGACTCGGCCTAACAAGTTTTCCATTTAGAAGAGCGGGGATTTACCTACATGCAGAAACTTCGCAAGAGATTTTGCGGACTTAACGCTTACACGAACAGGCTAAAGCAAAAAAAAAAAATATATATATATACGTGAATGTACATTTTTTTTTATATTAAATATTTATTAAACACCTTATATTTACGTTTCAGAATATTTGAAGAAACGCAATGAGCCATTCGGGCAGAATCCGGAATGACAGACTTGTCCGTCAACATTTCATCTAAAGAACTACCATTCTTTGGCAACTACACACCGCAATTCTCAGATGAATCCAATGATATATCGGCCGAAGTCATAATACTGGCTTGTATCTACACTATAGTCTTCGGCATCGGAGTATTTGGTAATTTTCAGCATACAAACAAATCTTGATCCACCGTTTTTTTTAAATAAACGATTAACACAATGAATGCATGAACGATAGATCGAGGTTTTGCTATTGTTTAAATCAATTAATAAATAATATTATTAAAATAATATATATATTACAGGCAATGGAAGTTTATTGATCGCATTGTTATCTCAACACTCCGTCAGAGTTAGGAATCCTCTGCTCGTCGGACTATGCATTGCAGATCTGTTGGTATGTTCTTGCAGTGCCCCCATTGCAGCAGCTCGGCCAACATTGATTTTCAATCTTGACGATGAAGACAAGGCGTGTGATGATGTTGTCTGCATAATCATCATTTGCTTAGAGGTATATCAGCGAAAATCAATCGATTAATAATCGTCAATTTTTATTTTTAATTATTGAGAATGTTATTTTTATTATCGAGATCTATTTAGGACAAAATAATGATTTATTCAGAAATCTATATTTTATTTAAAAAATATTTGTTATAATTATACTTGAAGAACCACTGTTTGCGTTATGTGTAGTCTGAAACCGTGAATGCACGAAATTCACGAGTTTGAAAATTACATCAAAGATAACTTCGTTACATGAGAGGATTTTAATTATTTTTACTTCATCGAAATACTGGAAGTTTTATATTAATATTTTCTAACCTTATTTGCAAAAATCTATAGAGTTTTGCTATATATGGATTATATATTATACAAGTTAGAGGATGAATATGAGTCTAACAATCCACACATTAGCATCTCAAAAATCTTTAAAAAAAAACAATGGCGTGGTTCATTAATATATTGGGTCTACCGGAAAGTTTTGTCAAGATCATGTTAGAGCAAAATCCTTTTTTGACAACATCGGAGATTGCAGAA
>JAGXCT010036194.1:71032-100450 GCA_022495035.1 Philopotamus ludificatus
GATGGAAATTATATTATTCAATAAAGTTTATTCAAGGTATGAAAAATGTATTATTCTAAAAACGGACAGAGCTTTCCGGTAGAGCCAATATTTTGGCTATATGGTTAGCTCCGAATGAGTTAAAATGATATTTAATGGTTAATCATCAAGAACATATAATTGAGAATGATCAGGAATCACCCGCATCTTAAAAAAAACTTTATCGAACTTTATACAAGTGAGTGGTTATTGGAATAACAACAGCTCTAGTGTAGAGCCCTGGCCTCGTTAAGCACTATTCTCCATCAATTCCGATCTGCGGCCAAGTCGCTCCATCTTCCGGCTTGACGGATTGGCCAATCACCTCAGCCTTGGTCTTCCTTTCCTCCAAGGACAGGAAGACATTGGAAGGTCACTCTTTATCAGAGCCTAATATCTAAACCCATATTTCAGGACTGGCCTGATGAGGGTCATGTAGAGCTTAACTTTGGTCTTCCTTGAGAGGAATCTCAACCGTAGATGCTTTAGAAATCTAAAGTAGCACCTGTTTGCCAGCATGATTCTCCTGTGGACTTACAAATTAGTTTATAATATTTTGTTATAAATGAGCCGAGATATCTAAATTCCTGGACGCCTTACCGAAGCTTTACCGACTCTCAAGGGTTGAAGTATTCATCCTATGCATATGAATGGAATTCTTAGGCCCGTGATCTTTAATTAACATTATATCGAGTTAAATGTACATTCAGAGATGGAAATCAATATCAGAATTGAGACGGCGAAGAATGCTTTCAACAAAACGAAAAACATATAATGTTATCACCGACTCCCCTTGAAGATTCGTCTCCGTACTTCTATATGGTTACTAAACATGGAAGTTTCTGGTAGAAAGCAACAACCGGCTGGAAGCGTTTGAAATGTGGTGCTACCGAAGAATACAGCCGTTCTTCAACATCTTTACAAGGAGCGGAAGGTTCTAGACACCGTCTAAACATGTAAAGTTGAGTACTTTGGACACATCATTCGTGAACTAAAGTATCACCTTCTAAAGACCACCATGGAGAGAAAAGTACAAGGTAAAACGGTAGTTGCGTCTTCCTAACTATCATTGAAGAAACTGATGTGGCTCCGCAATGTCAGCTCGTCAAAAATAAACAATTATCTGGAGAAAAAACAAGACATGTAGATCAATTACGTCCAAAAACAGAGAAGACACCCGAAGATGAAGATATGGGCGTGTACATTGTTTGGGTCCCAATGATCCTCAGTCTCATGCCCATTGCCGCTTTCATTATTCCCTGGCACGTATCCTTGAGAGCCACCCCAAAATCTAATCACAATTTATATGTCGTCCGTATAAGCAAGAAGGTGCACTTATATGTAAAGATGGTATCAGAAGTCTCCACCCCAGAGTCTCTTATTAACCCTCCTAATGCGATGTTGAATAATAGACACGTTAGGACATTACTTTATCTCAAATTACTACGAGAACTCAGATTGAACACACACGTAGCATCCTATCTCTAATATTACAAGCCTAACCATATTAATCAGCCTTTGAGATATGTTGAGATTGCTCATCGCATACAGCAGTAGTCGGCAAACTTGTCTGTCAAATGAGCCAAATATCATCAGTACAACGACTTGGATATCTTTTGTCGTGCTTGGTATCGTATAAGGATACAAGGGAAAGGGTAAGGTGCCCATCTGCAAGTGAATATCGCTATAGGATCCACCGAAGTAGCTGCAATGTAAGATGTGAAATGCAGAGATTGCCGGAGAACCATAATGAAGGAGATTCGGGTCAAGAATTGTCACAATCCTCAGACATGAGGGTGCTAATTCACTGAAATAGTCGAAGTGTCTGGCTCACGAGCCGTACTTTGCAGACCACTGTCATATACTGTAATAGAAAAATATTTTCAATTTAATAAATAAATTTATATAAAAATATTTACTCCCTGTTTGTCTATGAAAATGTGCCATAAAAGGTTCGAGGGGTTTTCAGAACTAATTGGCCGTTCCCTTCAGAAAATGGAGCTTTTCACGATAAAAAAAAAATTCTTGGCTCCCTGGACTTCGATCCATTTTCTCAATGCGATGTTTTCCTTTTTTAGGATTTTTATATAGTGAATTTAGTCAACCCATCAAAGGTTAAATTAATTATTTGCAGAGAAAATAAAATATCTTCATTCTGTTACGGTTTAACTATTTTTTAACCAATAACATTGAATAATTGTTTTAAGTTTCTAATATCCTTGACAGCTACGAAATCATGCTACATGACGAAAACTGAAGACTCGATAAAAAAAATTACATTCTCATGATATACTCGTCCATATGTGTTAAAATTAATTTTAATTATTCAACCTATTGACTTTTTCAGTGTTTTCCCGTGTCTGCAAGCACGCTGTCGCTGATGATGCTCTCTGTCGATCGCTATGTCACCGTACAGCATCCTCGCGTGTTAGCCAAATTGCAGAGGCGCCCCCTGGTCATGGCGCTGATGACTTGGTTCGTGGCCATCTTGATCACGACGCCCATGATCATCGCCAGATACTATCCGTCGTCGCTGTCGTGTCATCCCGACTGCCACACGTTCGAAGTGAGGACGACGTGCATCGTATGCTATGTGTTTCTAGTTTACGTGGTGCCCACCACCACGATGATGATGTGCCACCTGAGTGTGCGCTCTAAGCTGTGTGCACTTTCTTTGACCGCACGTGCAGCCCACGGAGAGCTTCCTCTTCCGATGCCATTGTTGCGAAGACCGACACACGTCATAATCGTAGCCGGGATGGCGAACAACGCTCAGACTCAAGCAGTGACTTACGGTTGTGATGACGACGAGGATCAAGATAGAGACTTTAGACGAGAATCTAGGAAGTACAGGAAGCAGCCCAGAGGAGGTCCACAGCGCGGATCGAGCCAGAGACGTTCGCAGAAATTGGAAGGTCCGACGAAACCGAGTCTGTTGACCACACAGCCGCAGACTTCTACGCTGCAATCCAGAAGGCGATTAGCGAATGTGCTGGTTTCTGTAGCCGTCGTCTTTGCAGGATGCTGGCTTCCCCATGCAGTGTGCTGTCTTTATGCAGAGTTTCAGAAGAATGCACCGAAATTCTTGATGCAATACAGCCTGCTACTAGGGCACGCTCATTCGGCTATCAATCCAGTGGTCTATTGGGCGTTGAATCATCAGACGTTGAGACAACAAGGATGTTGGCCGTGTCCGAGAGCTCATCGCTTCCTCTTTCATTTCAAATTCCACGAAGAACAACCACCATCGAGCACCAACGAGGCCGCTCTGGGTCCTTTCCATCCGAGATACACCAGAGCTCGTCCAAGGGTGGAACGCGCCGCTCCTTCCTCGCACTATCTATATTAAAATGGCTCTTCAATTCGGCGCACAAAAAACGTAAACAGCGACATTTCCGCGCCGAAAAAATAAATATATTTTTTTGAAAAAAAGAGAGAATAAACTTATCATTTATTATTTTTACACGCGATTTACTTACTTCTACACGTTTATTTACAAGAATAAATGCCTCAGCTATTGTGGAATCTCGGCGGAGCGGATTTGTCGGGGTCGGCGCTGAATTGTCGTTTCGCCATTGAAATAAACATAGAAGTGTTCTCAATTACAACTATATCTCATAAATGTGGTAAATGTTTAAATTAAATAATAAATTTAAAAAAAAACATTAAAATTATAAGCTATCTCGATCGATCTGTGATTCTTTTTTCCTAGTGCCTATAAAATATTAAGAGAAAATACAAATATAATATACACTATTAAGACTATTTACACTGAGAGAGTGTCAAATCAGAGCTATTTTCTTCTACTATCCCTTTTTCTATTTTTATGTCATGTTATAATGAATGTATTCGATGTTAAAACAATTATTAAAAGTGTAATAAAAAATCTAAGTTAGATGAATAAAGATTTAATGTTATCGATGTAAATAAATGTTATTAACTGTTCAATGAATTATCGATGTTCCATCCATCTCTCGTGACGATTATAAGCGATGGTTTAACGTAAGGACAAATATATATATATAAAAAAATATTTATTGTATAAATGAAAATGTCTATTAGATGATATGTGACAGAAATGATAAGTACCTTGTAGATGCTAAACATAAGAAATTATTTATTTTATCTAATATTGTAAAGTTACATATTTTTCTCTGGTTGAAAATGTTCTAATGAATAAATTGGCAATAATTAAAAAATGTCTATTGTGTTGTTTCCTATTTTTACGTTTTAATTCTACACTACTCTTAATATAGATATACATATTTTTATGACTCTACAGACTTGACAAATAAATCCGCATTTATTTTTACATAATAATAAGCAAGATTTATTTAAACATTTAGCCGCTATGGTCATCCCGGTGTGACAACCGTCAATTCAACCCACACGCTAACAAGTCCTGGAAGCTTCGTTTAAAAGTAATGGGGGTGGAGAAAGTGTTAATTTAATTCGCGTACATTTTTTAATACCCTTGGCGAATTATATTATCTGTAAATATATCTATATTTTTTTAATGTTCGTAAATATAATAGTTTCATAAATAAATATATGAATAAATTTACTTAGTTATTTTAATTTCCATTTTCGGGTCATTCGAACATTGGTGGGTCCAGAAGAATTTGGGGAGTGATCCAGATAGTTAGGAGGATGGTGACCCCTTATAAAAAAAATATTTTCGTGATTTTGCAATTGTATATAAAAATAATAAATATAAAATAAAAAAAAACCTTTGGCACATGGAGTGGAAAAGGTTAAGATGCAAAACCTTCAATAATATATCCCGTCCAGTTTCATTTTTAGTGACCGGGGCAAGTTCAGATTCACATTTCTTAAATAATAATAGAATTTTAAGGGATGCCCCAGCGGATAAATTAATTAATTAATAATAGTAAATATTGTCGCGATCGTGTCCAGTTCTTTACGAGGACGTGGTAGCAACGATCCAATGGCTACTGACGTGGCTGTTCCTAGGGGTAGTCAGCGTGGTGCGATGATGCCATCCATGTCCAACGAGTCTGAAGATGGCCGACGTATCCGGGCTTGGCTCGCGGCTTTTCTGAAGACGGTCTTCGGAGGTGTAAGGACGACGATGGGCAGCTGAATTGCTGACTTAGCAGGAGCAGAAGTTTAGCGGTTTACAGCTTTGATGAATCGGCTTCTTCATCGTGAGAGGGTGAGTTCGACGAGCTGGGCTCCAGTCGGGACTTTCGGCTGCACGAGACTCTTGGAGTCCAGGATAGTTTCACCTCGGGGTGAAGCTGCGATCCTCTCTGGCTTTTTGTTGCCTGGTTGCCCAATTTTATAGGGCGCGAGAGGATTCTCCGTTTCACTCCTTGCGTGTTTGTTTACGTCTGCGATTTTTTGTTCGATATTCCAGAATTAAAATTGGTAGCATTTTTTTAGCGTCCAGACGGCGGCTTGTTGTTTGCGTTTTTTTTTGCGTTGCATTTTCGATATACACCCAACTCTCGTTTTACACGGTTTTAAAAAAATAAAAAAATACACGATTGTTTGAACTAAATAATGAATATCGCGATATGAAAAATGTCGTAGAAAATCAAATTATTTTCCTAATACGTAAAGATTCAAATGATATTAATAATAACAAAATAAAATACTTTATTAGCTTCTATATAAACTATCACTTTTTACACGGATTTTGCCGGAACGTATCCACCGTGTAAAATGAGAGTTGGGTGTATACGAAAATGCCCGGGCGGAACTTGTTTTTTATGTATCTGGGTGTGTGCTTGATTTTCATTTAATAATCGTGTTGCAAAAAATAACGTCAATGTCATTCGTCTTTAACATGACGTCCACAGAATCTCTCCCCTTTCTAAGAAATTACTATGAATTAAATTCATATTTTTTAATGCAACTTCCATCGCTCGGTTATATTTTACACTTCCGAGAGAAACGGCCGCTAAATAATACAACAGGAGATATTTCCTCGACGATAAACGGGACAAATAATTAGACGATCAAACAAAAGCTTGGGCAATGTTACCCCGAGCGCGTATCTTCGAAGGGGGCGCGCGCCTCGAGTTTGAAGCCGCTGGATCGGTGCGGTTGGCAGCAGTGGCTGCCAACGGCGGCGGCGGAGGCGGTGGAGGCGGTGGAAACGGCGGAGGCGGCCGAGCGATGGGCGCCGACGCCGACGTGCTGGAGATGTGCCGGGCGGCTCGGGCGGAGGGGCCCCCCTACCGCTGCCCCCGCGGCTGCGCCCGCGTCTACAAGTCCCTCTGCGGCCTGCAGTACCACCTCGCGCGCCCCGACCATCCGCCAACTGTGCCCCCTGTGCCCCCTGTCCCCACTGCACCGACTGTGCCCACTGTGCCCCCCGAACCGGCCCCTGCCCCGCAACCACAGCAGCAGCCCCCTGCGCTGCCCCCGGCGCCCCCGCGCGCTCGTCCTGCGCGTCTGCTGCACCTCGACGTCGCCGGACAGCTCACCCGGGTACACCCCATAGCCACAAACTCTCATACACCTCGCCATACAGAAGTTTTAACGCGATTGTTTACGTTTCAGCTGTCCATCGACCAAATCCTCCCAGTGATCTCGTTGGACGATTGGTCGAAGCTGAACGCCGAGCTCGAATCTCCCTTGCTGCACGTCGATCCGACGCCAGAACCCCACGTAATAGAACAAAAACGCCAGACGACAATAGTGAATTGTTGACATACAACTAAACGCATTCCGACATAGTTTAATACAGTTTGTAAACAAAGCACTATGGGAATCTAATCTGTCAATATTGTTATATGTGATCTAAACGATTGTGCATTTTGACGATTAGCATTAATGACATAAGAATCATTGTATTTTACTGAGTTTCAACATAGTTTTATCATCGATGTATTAAATATTACTCGTATAATCTGATGATTATCGGATTACAATATATAGTATTTTGCTAGTTGAACGAAAACTGACAATAACGACAAATGTAATATTATTGCGCAAACTATTTAAATTAATCGTAAATATTTTTACCCGAATGCTTAAATTTTGTACAGTAACTATCGTCGTTGTGTGTTTCCGTCTTCACAATTATGATAAAATAATATGATTCTGGATTTAATTTTAATATGTATTTTAATTTTAGATCAAATTACCTGAAGCGAATTTTAAAAAATTATCCGATTACAATATAGCGGATGCGCCGACGAGACCCAACGCTTACATTAGATTTATAGAAAAATCGGCCGAAGAATTAGACGGCGAGGTAATTTTCTTAATAATTATTTTCTCTATCATATATATTTTTACGAATAATATTATTTCGTATTAATTTCAGGTCGA
The DNA here is from genome assembly GCA_022495035.1 of Philopotamus ludificatus. Taxonomy (NCBI): domain Eukaryota; kingdom Metazoa; phylum Arthropoda; class Insecta; order Trichoptera; family Philopotamidae; genus Philopotamus; species Philopotamus ludificatus. The sequence goes on from JAGXCT010036194.1 coordinate 78,356, forward strand.
ATATGACGTAGACGAAGATGATACTGCGTGGCTATCGATTATCAATGACAGAAGACAGAAACAGAATCTACCTCCCGTAACGATAGATTCGCTAGAATTACTTATGGATAGACTCGAAAAAGAATCTTATTTTCAGGTACTTTACTTTTTATTCAAAACAATAATTGGGTTTAACGTTTTTAATATGAAATAAAAATATTTTTTTTCTTTCAACATTCTCCCGCCTTCCTATCGACTTATTAATACCATTGAAGTATAATTCCGATGACTTTGATGCAAAAGGTGCATTAAGAGGTGTTTTTACCCTATTGCATAAAATTTTTGCAGCAATCTGAATAAATTATATTCGGAAAGAGCACCGTCTGGAGAATAGGATGTATGCTCAATTCATTAAGCTTATGCTCCATCATCATCTACACATATGCTCACGCATTACCATAAAACATCACCCCTATTCTAGTCTATATTTTCTAGAGATTTGACAGAGACACTTTTGGATTCCTATAACTTTCTTGTGATTGGTTGTAAGTTTATATAGTTATTTGTGTTTATGAGCTGATTTTTAATACATACACCATCACTTAATTCTTTCGAGTTTACTTGCAACCACAAGTTAAAGTCGCGCAAATGAATGTCTATAGCGACACGATTCTTGTGCCCATGAACGTCTAGGGCACCGCAATGAGAGGGTTAATAAGCATTGTCCATGTGTACCCCAATGTATTTTCCGTCTACACTAAGCATTTCTCATCTCCTGTCACCAATCGATGCAAAAAAAGTGTCTTGATTTTATCTCGCACTCAAAGCAACACATGTTGAAACACGGTCCAATAAATTGGCAGCTGAACATCGTCCCACGAAACCATCCCTATATAATTCAAATGTCTTAATACAGTTGAGTGGTTGACTCTAATCTTCCCCGCTATCTTCTTGGTGTTTTGACGTGGATCAGTGTCAATTATGACATTAAACTTGTCGTCATCAGACTTCAAAGACTGCCCGATCCATGGTTTATCAATGAAAAATCGAACTTTGAGGGTATCTTCTTCATACACATCATATATGTTTTTGGCTGCCACAGTTTCATTGACCTTTATTGTCCGCAACCGCGAAAATAAAAAAACAATTTAATTTGACATGAGCACAGATGCAATGTTTTATATCTCTCCGTACCGGATACGAGCGAGAAAAACATTGCACATCTGCAAGTGCGAGCGAGAAAAAACGTCAAAATTGTCGAAAAATTTAAGAATAACTTGCAATGTTTGGGGTCTATTTTCATACAAAATAGATCCCATCGGCCAGAGCTGTTGGTTTCGAGCCGCCATGACGGATCGGTTAACAACTAACTCCCATCTCTTCTTCGATCGCAAGTATTCTATCCTCTTTTTATAAAAAATAGATCAAATGATTTTTGACTTCATCTACGTTTTAATTTTTTTGTCTTTTAATGAATGCTCTAAAGTTCAAAATAGATAGTAATCAAAAGGTGCTAAGTCTGACGAATACAGAGGATGCGCTAGAAACTCCCAGTTGTATTTTTTACAAGTGAGTTTGTTTTATGGGAAAAAACCTGGTCGTTTTTCTTGCAGTTCTTGTTTGACCGTGTCTTCATCAACAATAAATTTCAGCAGTTATCGTTTCTTCCGATTTAAGAAGTTTATCAAATTCCACCAAAAACATAAAAAGAACCTTCCGAAAGGTCAATCCTGGCTTTGGCATTGGAGCGGAGATTTGTTTCTTAACCCTTTATAGGGCAAAGGCTGAAATTGGTTAATATATTAACAAGTCGCTTTAGGTCTATATTTCCATGAGCGCCCATAGAAATGTCAACCTTAATAACGTAATATTTTGTCGAGAACGCTTTTTGGTTAATTTATTGTTACTGACAATAAATATTGTCAATAACAAATAAAAAATAAAAAAAATCCAAAATAATTAATTTGCCCTATAAAGGGTTAAAAAGTGGTTTTTTTTTTCTTTATATTATCGTATGCGATCCATTTCTCGTCTCCAGTGAGAATCTGCGGGGGAAAAAAGGTTGCGTTTCTTCGTTAGTTTCAGGCTATTCGATATTTTACCCTTAATAATAAAATAAGATGTCTCCTTTACCTATCTGGACAATGATGGATGAAACAATGGGTTTCTTTCGGGATGACCCCCGATTTTAAATTTTGAATGTTATTATTTTTTTAGGCTACGCAATCGGGTCAATCCAGCGGCACTGTCGTTGACGAAGATGCCGTATGCTGTATCTGCATGGACGGAGAATGCCAAAATACAAACGTGATACTTTTTTGCGATATGTGCAATCTCGCAGTCCATCAAGATTGTTACGGGGTAAATAATATTCGTGTTATCACATTTTCATTGTGAATATTTTAATAATATGAATCGACGACAGGTTCCTTATATTCCGGAGGGGCAATGGTTATGCAGAAGGTGTTTGCAATCGCCGTCGCGGCTCGTCGATTGCGTCCTTTGTCCGAACACGGGAGGCGCCTTCAAACAAACGGATCGAAGCAATTGGGCCCATGTCGTATGCGCCTTATGGATTCCTGAAGTACGATTCGCTAACACAGTATTTTTAGAACCGATAGGTATGCGATTCATTAGATTTCATTTAAATTATCGTTGAATTTTTGATGATATCGTTTTAATTTCAGATTCAATTGAGACTATTCCGACGGCACGATGGAGATTGACTTGTTATATATGCAAACAGAGAGGCGTCGGTGCTTGCATACAATGTCATCGGCCCAATTGCTACGCTGCGTTTCACGTAACGTGCGCTCAACATGCGGGGTAAATCCATTTACGTTGTCTATTAATTAAAATTTTATTTGCGGTATTATAATAATTATTTTAATTCATCAGATTACATATGAGCTTGAACGCCGTCAACGGATCGGGGCGCGGTAGCTCGTTAGATGCATCTCAGGCTATTCACGTCGCAAAAATTGCATATTGTGACGCGCATACTCCGCCGTCTGCGAATCAAGATAGTACCGAGGGTGAAAAAAGTGGAACCGAACAAAAGACACCAGTGAATTCTCATAAAAAACAATCTCTTCATAATAAATCTCAAGCTAGATCTGAATGCAGAGAAAAGATGAAGCAGGCGCGGAGGTTGCTCGCAAAAAAACGTAGCTCGGTCCCCGTAGTCCTCATACCGACGATACCTCCGGAACGAGTGCAAGAAATCGCATCGTTAGTTCAAATAGCGGGACGAGCGCCGTTCGTTCAACGACTGATCGCTTATTGGACCCTCAAAAGACAGTATAGAAACGGAGTACCGTTGCTGAGGCGGTTGCAAAGTCTCAGTCATCATGCGAGTGGTACGTGATATAATATAATAAATATTTTATTATTTCGTCAATTAAATATATATTTTTTTAGGTCCGACGAGAACCGTACAGGAAGGCGCCGTTAATACTAGAGAACTATATAATCAACTTAAATATTGGCAGAGGATTCGACAAGATCTTGAGCGTGCGAGGTTGGTTTTAGTGGTAAATAATCTCATTTTAACCTATCAAATAATTCTAAATAATCATTTTTTGCGAACGTTTTGTCAGGTTACTTTGTGAACTCGTACGGAAACGGGAACGAATGAAGGCCGAATTCACTAGAGTAAGAGAACGATGGCTTTTTCATCAGCTGAAACCTATCGAAGCAATTTTAAGAAAACTTTTAAAACTATTATTAGCCAAAGATACGTCAGATATTTTTTCTGAGCCTGTCGATCCAACTGAGGTATGTGTATGTATATCAGAAGTCGAAACGCATGTTTCTGCGCCGTATAAATCTAACCGAACGCATATTTTTCAGGTACCTGATTATAGTTCTGTAGTTAGTCATCCGATGGATTTAAGTACAATGGTTAAGAAATTAGATCAAGGATCGTATACACATCTCGATTTATTAGAGAGCGATTTCAATTTAATGATAGACAATTGTTTAGCGTATAATAGTAAAGATACAGTATTTTATAAGTAAGTATCGTTATAATAATTATTAGGTTGTCCGGACAAAAATGACGTTTTACTTAATGTGAGAGGTAGATTAAAAAATTGCATCGATTCTATAAATTTTTAATCGTCATCATATGTACAATAGTCCTAGAGAGTACCCCTGTAGAGCCCTGCCCTTATTCAGTACCATTTCCATCTCATCCGATCTGCCGCCATGTCGCTACATCTTCAGATCGATCTCAATGATGCATTGTCCCACTATATACAGTTTAATCACCCGAGACTTGCTCTTCTTTCCTACGGGAATAGGAAGGCTTGTTCACCACAAGCCTTTTTGGTGTTGGACTGTCCCACATCCTCGACACTTGACCAGTACACAGGAGTCGGATACCATTCCCTGTCCTTGTATCCTCCTCTCCAGGATATCCAGTTGTCGCTTATTTTACTTTGTCAGACCTCAACATTTATACCCTTATATCAGGACAGATCCGATTAGGATCCTGTAAGGCTTGGTTTTAGTCTTCCTGGATGGCTTTAAAGCCGTACTCGTCGACTTTCGGGGGTTCAAGGAGTCGTCCTTGACATATAGGCATGTATTTTGTTTTGGTCTCGCTGATCCTCAGTCCCGTGCCCTTTGTCACTCTCATTATTCCTTGACATGCATCCTTGAGATCTGCTCGAAATGTCGTCTGCAAAGACAAGAACCATCTGACTTGTCAAAGATGGTGCCAGAAATCTCCACGCCGGAGTCTTTTATTACCCGTTCTAATACCATATTGAATAATAGACACGTTTGGACATCGCCTTGTCCCAAATCCTCTGAAAACTCGGATATAACATGCACTTTCCATCTAACCTCCAACATTGCAAACCTTCTTTTGATTCCTCATCACCTCGAATAGTCTACACCTGCGAACTGTATCGTATTATTTATTTATTTTAAATGCCCTTCTAATCCGAAGCTTTCATCTCCTCCATTTCTATCCACGTCCCACTCGCAATTGACATTCATTTGCGTGACTTTATCTTATGTTTACATATAAACTAGAGAGAATTAAGTGATGGTTTTTGCTTTAAAAGGTTCATAAACAGTGGTAATAATAAATTACAAACGAATTTCAGGTTAAAAAATCAAAAAAATATTAGGAAAATATACCGATTCATGTTTTATGGATAGTTTAAAATCACTGCTTTTAAATTTTATTTAATCTATATTTGGCATTGCCGAACAGTTGTTTTGTGTGCAACACAAAAAAATCACTTAAACACGAAAATGACCATGCAAAATTTGTCATTCATGTCCGGACAACCTTATATTTAAACATAAAATATGTTGTAAAAATTATTTTTTGCATATTTATTATCAGGGCCGGAATTAAAATGATGGAACAGGGTAGAACGATAATAAATCAAGCTCGTAAAGACATGATAGAGAGTGGGCTTATCTCGGAAAAAAATTATCCAGTTTCATTGGACGGTACGCCGCGAACGCCTATGAAAAAAATAAAAGACAGAACGCCCTTAACTAGTCCCGTAAAGAATTGCAAAGTCTTCGACGACGATTTGATGGTTTGTTTTCATAAATATCACTATATATATATTTTTATTTATTTTTAATATCAATTTTTATGATCAATAGATCGGAAAACGATTGAACAACGAATTATCGCCGAATTCAAAGAATGCATTACCGCATTGGAAAAAGTCGCCAGAACCGCCCGTCATTCCTAAACCGAGAGGACGCGGTCGTCCTCCGCGTAAATCAATCGACAAGCGGACTAAAAACGTCGGTAGAAAAAAGAAACCCATACGAGGTAACGCTAAATTCAATTTATTCGTCATTTTAATCTCTTTTGTTTAAAGTATAATATTTTATTTATAGACGAGAGTCCTGCTAGTAATTCTGAGGAGGCGGAAGACGAAGACGAAGATATGGATATATCACCGTCCAATATTCCTTTATCATCACAACTCATAGAAAATAGAACGCCTAATAAACTCAGTCCCACTCTCAATAATACGGGAGAACCGAGTCCGACTGGTAATTTATTGCTTATTATCCGTTTGCTATTTTTATTTTGACGATTGATTAATAATGACGTTTCAATTTTAGGTGTAAACCGTCGCACCGCCGTTTTATTCACCCGTAAGGGCCAATCGGGCTCTGCGTTTGGAAATTTGCGAATTCCGAGGCGTGCAGAACTCACGGCAATGTCACAATCACCCTCCCCTACACCCATATCGACTACGTCCCACCTTTTAACTAACGGCAACGAAGCAACGCTCGATTGTGAGTCTTTGTATTATTTTCATATATTTCCAAATCCTTGCTAACAATATTTTACGCCTTTTTTTTTTTAAATTAACAATGTTTTCTATATAGAAATATGTTTGTATCTGATATATATATTTTTTGTAGAGATCAAAAATTTCAATGAAACGAATAAAATACACTCATTTTCTTCCAATGTCTTCCGATTTCTTCGGAATTCCGCGAAGATTCGGCGATTTTTTTGAACATATATATGATTTTATATTTAATATGATAGAGCAAGACTTATCTTATTTATTAACATTATTTTATTTTTTTGTAAAAATATGTGCATTCATGAATTTGAGATTCTAATCTACGGCTGTATTCCTCTGATCTCGTCGTTGAATCAATAGTGATGATGTGTCGAATCTATTGGATTGATGTTAAAGTTTTGATTGTAATATTTATCGGTTGTTGGAGTAACAGGCTTTTATCTGTGTTATTAATATTTTTCATAATAGATACGCTATACAACTCGAGCATTTTCTATCTTCTTATGTTCATGGTTAGGGTTGTAAAATAATGAGGGGTAGGAGCTGTTCTTATTAAGTTCCCTTTGTCAGTGCACACACTGATGTCCGTCAGTGCACTCACTGATATCCGTCAGTGCACTCACTGATGTCCGTCAGTACACGCAAATTTTCTTGGCATAATTTTACTTGTTGAAATATGCCTGATCCTCTTGTTTTACTATGCAATGACTCCGAGTCGAGACCAGATCTTCAATACATACTAATTATTATGGTGACATGAAATAGTTCTTCAACTCTAAACCAGTTGTAGAGACTAGCTTTTATTATAAGTGGTACTTTGGACCCCACAGACTTTTTTCCGATGCTTTGCGGTATCTAGAAGTCCTCGGTCCTTATGCAGAAGCTTTAGATCTCTATTCTTTGCTATGCTTCATTCGTGAATTCTTCTATATTCTTCAGTGGCACCATATTTCAAACTCTTTTAATGAACTCTTCTAGTCTTCTAACTAAAAATTGATGAAGAATCTAAAGATATTGAGAAACTATCCATCTCATTATATTCTGTCTCGAACCAGTATCGATTATGAGCTTTAACTCGTCATCATCGAGCATCATACATGGCTTATCATCTAACGAAAAAAAAATTAGGGCTTTCTACGGCTTGCGGGTCAAATTGTTTGAAAATAGATGTCGGAACTTTTACAACATCTTCCTCTGATCTGCAACAACGTTGTATTCAATTCAATTACCTCGACATTCATCTCCTTTTTCTTCAGAAACGCTTTTTTCGGTGAACAGGCATGTCCTTCTACAACTAGTGACGCTATTCCTTGCTGTCGAGTACAGCTCTATATATCCTTATGATCTTTCTCTTTAAGTTGTCGAGCAAACTCTCATCTTGCTTTGTTCGAGAAGAGCCTCTCTTTTCCAGCACTGTTCGGATTGTTAAGCTCGTTTCGTTTATATTTATGACTGGAAGGATACAAAGCTGTACTCGATGACTCAGTGATTTAGGAACTTATCTTTTGCTTTATTTTTGTTAATTTTGAAGTTCAAAACTTTTGCATCAATTTATTAAATTGTTTTTTTTTTTTTCTTTTGTATCATTGAGTCATTAAAAATGATCACTGTTGTATATTATTATTAAAGAAATTTTTGTTTGTTGATTTCGTTTCTTTTCTTTTACATTAATTCGAACCGAAACCATTTCTCCTATGAATCCAAATTCTTCGCATATTAAATTTAAAATCAGATGGACACGGATTCACACAACATTCGTAACATTATAATAACATAGAAATAAATATTGCAGCGTTAGCGGCGGCGTCCATATCCAGCGATTTGCCGCCGGAGCCGATCGTTAAAAAGAAAGGGCGTGGCCGACCGAGAAAACATAAGATAAACCCGCTCGATAAACCGAGGTAAATCGTAAAATAGTATCGATATCGACGTTTTTTCGTATTTTTTTTTTTTTACTATTATTTGTTTTTATTTTTTGACAATATTCAGATAAAAATTTAAATAAAAATTCAACTCCAATGGCATCTATTGTACCGGCATCATTTTTAGAATATCGAGGTCCGCGAGATGAGGCCGGCTCCGGTATAGATAGCGATAGCAGCTCGCACTCGACCGGCAGCTACTCGTCGAGCTGCAGTTCGTGCACGCATTTCGGGGGCGGCGACGGCTCGTGTTCGTCGCGTAGCACGTCATCCGGCTCGGACAGGTGAGTTGAATGCGTCAAGCAATTTATCGCGTCGAATTTATAACGTTGCGTGTTTGTTAGATCGAGTTGTTTCAACGAGACGATGGAGTCGACGACGAATCAAACGATGAGCGACACCGAAAACAATATCACCAGAATGTCCGGCAAGTTGTCGAGCGGTTCGGATATTAAAAAATTGGCCCCGTCGCATTGGTCGTCGGATCAATCCGAATGCAACGGCAGTCAGTTGTCGGCGCTCAAAGGACGGAAGAAGAATAAATCTATTATTAAATCGCCGAGCAAACTAAAGGATCCCAGCATCGGACATTCTTTGAGCACTTTGGATTTGGCTCCGTTACAACTCGTTTGGGCCAAATGCAGGTATTTAATTATTACAGTAACGGTCATTAAAATGTAATCTTCCTTTTTAGTTATTGACCAAAACAGATTGTTTTTTTATAAGTTCTATCGAGAAAATAATTTTCCTACAGTCCTCTTTAGTACAGGTCCCGTAAACTTATGCCCATTAGCTTTTAGAGTGCATTTGTTTCAGGAGAAACAGAGTACCTCTTAGGTGTGGAAGGTGCGTCCCTGGGGCCTCATTAATTCAGGGGGCCCCAAAGTTGAGTTTTTTTTTATAACAAAAATAATTAAAAATATATCAGTATTCCATTAATTGATTGACAAATATATTCCGCCAGCTATCGCATGTTTTCAGGTCCATGATCCATGGATTCAGACGTGTAGCTACCTTAAGGCTAAACGATCTATGGCATCGGGACCATCGGCGTACAGCAAATATGAAAGATAAAGCAAAAAAATATTATTCTTTCCGTCTTTTTACATAAATTGATATGAAATTAGTTATGTATCTAAAACATGCACATTATAGGATGTAGGGTTATTAAAAATATTTTGAGACGAGGGGCCTCAAAATTGAATTGCGCCTGGGGCCCCACGAGTTCTAAATCCGCTACTGAAAAGAAATTGTTTTTTCGCAGGCGATCTTGCCATTAAACCATTTTCTCTGAACCTTCTTCGTAGCGTTTTGACACTGACTTCAATTCCTTTGCCTCCAATGAACTCTGTTCTTATATCCACACCAGTTTTAAATCAGATCGTCCTTTTAAAAGACTATTTTCTGGAGCGGTTATCTTTTGTTTTGGTCCTGTTCCTTGTTTGTGCTTTACAGACCCAGTCTTTTAAAATTTATTTATAAATCTAGTCACTGCAAATTGATTAAACCTCACCAGTGGGTTGGGTGTGCTGAATGTGGAAAAAACATTATAAAAAAATACAGGTTTTTTTTTATTATTATTTATACATTAATTCTATTCTTCGTTTTTGCGTATGCCCTTATGTTTTAGTTTTATGAGTATTTTTTTTCTCCATTGATATTACTTGAAAAATTTATGTCGCAAAAACGAAATTATTGTATAAATACTAAAAAAAATGTTTTTTTTTATAATTTTTTTTCCACATTCAGCACACCCAACATCCACCGTACGCCACTGCTACTTATACATTAAAAAATATCATACCCTTTCTTTTGATCACGATTCAGGTAACTACGAAATTAATCTTACATTTCAATGACCGCTACTGTATATTAAATTATTTTATGGCAATTTTAATAAAAATTATTCGTATTTCAGAGGTTATCCGTGGTATCCTGCTCTTATTATGGATCCGAAAATACCGCGGGGTTTTCTGCATAACGGCGTACCGCTTCCGGTTCCGCCGCAAGACGTGCTAGCGCTGAAAAAAAATCACGCGCACGAACCTATTCTTTATCTAGTGCTATTTTTCGATGCCAAAAGAACCTGGCAGTGGTTGCCGCCTAATAAACTGGAGCCGTTGGGTATCAAGAAGGCGATCGATCAAGCGAAGCTGATTGAATCTCGGAAGCCGACAGAGAGGAAAGCCGTTAAGAAGGCATATCAAGACGCCGTCCAGTACAATAAACAAGTAGACGGCGAGCCATTCAGCAATAAATGATTGTTCACATTGGGGTCGTGGCTGCGAGACGCGGCCATAATGCGACTCCGATCTTTTAGACAATAATTTTATTATTTCTCGAATGAACGATCCGATTATTGAACAATAAACGTGACTATATATGTATATACCAGTGATAACGTGAAGTGTTTTGTATATAAAATGATTTTAACGGAGAATAGAATATTAATATGTGCGTATAGAATAAATATATATTTGATCAATTTTAAAACAATGCCAAATGCCGCTTTGGCCATTTCTATCATGTTCAAATTTTTTTGTCGTAATTATTTTATTTATTATTATTAGTGATTATTCGTTGAACTTGTCTCGCCGAGAATGATGTAACGGGTGTGTTGTTATCGAAAAAGTGCCTCCAATTATTATACTCAAATGAATTGAATACGACGATTAGTCTCGTATTATCTCGACCCAAAGCTCTCATGCCGCAAAACGGGGCGATGCATTCCCAAAATAAATAATTTGTTATGTAAATATATTTTATTTTACGGACAATACGCCGACGACGTAAACACGTGCAATCATTGCCGGTTTATATTACACGATGGATGTTGTTAGCGTGCATTTAATTGTTTTGTATAATAGAGTTGTTTGGTTTTAGTGTAATTTATTCGTTATGTAAATGTAATGAACGACGGAGGGTATAATTTTGGTAATGTTTACCGGTCAAAGACCAACCAGTGTAATTGTAAATATATTTATTTATTTGATCTGCTCCAAATGTCTATTTCAAATAATTATTTTTGTGATATTGAATAGTATTTAAAAAAAACCTGTTTGTTATTTTTATAACTATGTATGTATTTAATATTACATGACAGAAGAAATAAAGTACCTTTTTATAATTAACGTCTTTGCATTCGGGAGAAGGATACGGTTTAATTAAATAATCGGAATCGATCCTGTTTTTTACATATTTAAAGGGACTGACAAAGAAAAAAGATTTTTATTAATAAAACATGCCAATCTCTTACAATGTTATAAACCGATTGGAAGGTTTCTTCTTGGACGTCTTCAATGCTTGTCATCATCATCATGGCCTATTGACATACGTATATAGTATATTGGACTATTATTGTATGGGTTTTACATCATTTAATATATAAAAAAAAAAAACAAGTGAATCAGACACAGAAGCAAAGAAGTCGTTATTAGGTTTATTATATTAAAATTAAAGGAGAAAAAAACAAAGAGATAAGACGAGAACCAAGCTAAAGGTTCTTAACTAGTTTTTAAATTATTTTAAGCTAAGTTGGAAAAGATTTTGACTAGATTGGGCAGAAGGGTCTGAGTTGGTATTTGTATTATCTTCTTTTCTTTTTTTTAAGAAAGTAGAACAGTTTTGAGTAATGAATGTGTTAAGGGGGGCGCGACAGTAGTACCAAAAAGGTAACCCACCGCTGCCACCAAAATGTTAGGGGACGCGACAGTAGTCCAATAAATGGAACCCGTCGCTGTCTCCGGTATGAGATAAATCACGGAGATGTGACTGCCATGTCGTCTCCGGGATCTTCATCATTATCTCGTACCAGAGATACGTCTCTGGGATCTTTATCATCGTCTCGTACCGGAGATACGTCCCCAACGGTCGTGTACTTTTTGGTACGCGAGCTCGGGTGCCTTAACATTGGAGGCAGCGGTGGGTTACCTTTTCGGTACTACTGTCGCGTCCCCTAACATTTTGGTACGCGAGCTCGGGTCCCCTAACATTTTGGTGGCAGCGGTGGGTTACCTTTTCGGTACTAGGGGTCATAAAATTCCTTTTAATGCTCAAAATATACGGTATAGCATTTTTCATTGTGATTCGATGGATCGTGTTTATCTGTTCTTCACTGGAGAGTTTTCCGTAGGTCAGGTTTACGTGAATATGTCTTTTCACTATATCGTTGATTCCCATAACTTCAGATATAATCACAATAAAGTCTTAAAGATTATGTGAATCTTACATAATTTTGCAAGGGTTTGTCAAAAATTAGTTTCCAGCCATTTAATCATCATCATATGCGCTAACAGCCCAATTGTAGAGCCCTGGCCTCATCCACCCTACTCCCCATATCTTGAAAGAAGTTTATATTTAACATTGGTGAATACATAATAGATTAATATAATTTTGTAATTTTTTTAAAGCATAATAAAAGTATGCAAAAAAATCGGAAATTATTTATAACCCAATCTATCACTCGATAAAATACTTTTTTTTAAAAAAATATTTTTATTTTATTACCACAATGCATGTATTGCTGAAATAAAATGCAGTAAATTTATTTAATGCCAGAAAACATGTTAGAATACTCGGAAAACATTTATACATATACGCATTTGTGAATTGCTCAAAATTTATTTTTATCTATATTAAAGAGACATTATATTTATAATGTTTTTATAATATTTCGTTATATTAGTTTACAACACTTTTTTAGTTTAATTTTCTTTCAATCGGATATAAACGCGTAAAAAATATTTAAAATTAGAAGAAGAAGACGAGTCGGCGTACACAGTTGGTTCGCGAGCACGTCTGAACGTGCGCAATTTGAATTGCGACGCCGAGCGGCCGCCATGCCCGCCGCCGCGCCCCCCGCCCCGCCCCAGGTAAGCGCCTCCGCCCCGGCCCCCAACCTAGAAACTACTTTGTTGGCACCAATCAGCTCTGACATCTGCTCCGGTTCAATTACGCGCCAAAGATTCCAAGCCGTCAGGCCGCATTGTTTCTTTGCCGTTTGACATTGCATTTCATTATTTGCAACAGGTAAACATAGTCGAGAACAATTTTCTATTTACATCTGTCACTTGTCTATATTAGTTTGTTTACATTCGGTCTGCATTCTTTTGTTTACACTTATCTCACTCTTTTGTTTTCATTTTGCGTGATTGACGACCCAGGTTAATCTGTAATGGCAATCACGCATTTTATGAAAAATAAATAAATTGTTGATGTTTTTAATAATGTGCATTGTTATTATTAGGAGGAAAAAGAACTTCGTCCAGTGACAAAGAGTGAAAGTGATGACGGAGGCGATCTCGAGCCGCAGTTCGAACCGGTAGTGTCGTTGCCGCTGGTGACAGTTCCTACACACGAAGAAGATGAGGTCGAAATGTGCCGAATCAGAGCCAGGCTATACCGCTTCGATAAAACCGATCACGAATGGAAGGTAAAATGATCAACGTCGACTATTTGATAAACATTTGATTATGATAATATTTTTTTTTTAACAGGAACGAGGCACCGGGGACATTAAACTAATGCACCATCTTGATAACAACACCGTCCGCGTCGTAATGAGACGCGATAAAACGTTAAAAATCTGCGCCAATCACTTTATTACGGAAGATTTACAACTGAACAATCATATCGGATCCGACAGAGCTTTCAACTGGACAACGTTAGGCGATTTCGCAGACGAAACGACGAAAACAGAATTTCTGGCCGTTAAATTTGGAAATGCCGATAGTAAGTGATCGAATATTATCGATTGATTCATTGTTAATTGTTAATTAATATCGTACGTCGTTTTATAGATGCCAAGATATGGAAGTCTAAATTTTTGGAGGCGATAAATATCGTAAAATCAAAAGGCAGCTTGAATACAACTAATGATACCAACGACGACTCTAACTCGGATCCGATTTCAATCAGCGATAGCAGCTCGGACAATAGCATACTATCCGATAAACAATCGGAGGATGTTTTAACGCCCGACGGAGCCGATCAGAAAATTGAAAATAACGACGAGGGTTTCATAGCTCAACTGTCTGATCTTAAGCTGGAAAAGGAGCCCGCAGTGTCCGTGGAATAATTGATTAATTATCGCGTGGGGGATTATGCATCTCAATTTTATTTTTATAATTATGAAACATCACAAAATTATCTAATTATATTCTTGCTGGATAAACGATTATTATTAAGATTAAAAAATCAATACATTTATTTTTTTTCAGCGGATTATATTAATTTTTGCAATTTTTAAATAATATTTTACGAATTAAAATTGATTATTTGATTTATTGTATTTTAACGCGTGCATGAAAATATAATATTACATTCCGATGATATATTTTAATTCTGATGTATCGTTAAGAATTAAATATTTTTCACTATTGAAACGTTGGCATTTATCGATAGTTTATATAATAAGGATTGAATCTATATTTTTATAATGATGTACGGAACTAGAATAAGATTTAATATTATTTTGTATCGTGTAATGTTTAATTGATCTTTTAAATTACGTATTGTTGACGTTATTAATTCTTTTAATATTCCCGTATCTCACAAGTGCCTAAAATTGTTGTTTATATGTAATATTTGTGTCAAAATCTAATATTGTATTTTCGTAATGTGTCATTTTATGCCAAAAATAAGTACGAAGTAAAGAATAAACTTGTTCTTCATTAATACGAAAGTCTGAAACTTGCTCCATACTTTTTTTTGTCGCATACTCTATGTATGTTATTAGATGTTACGTATATTCCCATTGAAAAAAATATGTATTTTTTTAAGATATTGAAAATAAATGATACCAAGACATGTATTTATCAGTTTATTTCAGATTTTATCACATTCAGTACATGAAGAAATAATACGAGACAAAACATATCAAATAATACATTTTTGGAATGTAAAAATAATACAAAGATTTCAATTAGCTCCAAAAGGAGTAGATATGTAAATATTATTTATATATAACGTGATTTTGATCCTTTGCAGTCTCACGAAAACTTACATTCCGAGATTATACTACGAAAATCTATCAATTATCAAAGGGCTTACATCTACACAAACTATGACGACAGTAACAAACATATATTAAAAAATAAAACAGTGAATAAATGCATCTGTGGAATATAAAGAATTACACGCTCGACGATATGAATCGCAGAGTGAAGCGAATAAATAATAAAAATATTCTATTGAAATCTATGGCTTGATGTGTTAGTAACGAATACTACGTGTCTACGAAACTCGCTTTTTGCGTGAATTACACTAATATAATCAAGAAAAATATATTAATTTGTTTTTAATCAAAAATACTATTCACAGTCAAGGTTTAGATTCAAAACTCGTCCTTTTTTGGCTTGGCGTCTTTGTCGGCAAAACTCAACAATATGTTCAGCCGCGAAGTCAGTTCTTTCTTCTTCTCCGGCGATATTTTACCGTCAATCAATTTTTTGACACGCTCGTTCTCTCCGCTGACGAATGATATGCCCTTCTCGATTATACGCTGCATTATCAAATGATATACTTTTCCAATGGATTTTTTCTGCAAACAATAAGACAACATTTAATAATTTTAATCAAAATTGTGACAATTGAAATCAAGGTCGTTTCGCTTAACCTAGCTGTGCTGATAGCTTTAGTTTTTCTCGAATAACTCTTAATATATATTCTTACATGTTCCAAACTCTTTGTATTTGTCTAAAAAGTCATTGCGTATGTGCAAGTGCGAGCGAGAAAAAACATTGTGCTGTGCAAGTTGTGGAACCACATGCGACGAGCCGGGAGCATGCCTTAGTCGTGGCGGAACATCGTCAAGTTCGCACATCGCTTACTCGTCATATTGATTAGTAAAAAAATCCAAATTATGAAGCATATCATGTATGACTATTTTTATTCTTAGATAAAAAAGGTATTGTCGAAGAATTTAACAATATCTTGACTTGAAATGTTTGGGGTCTATTATTATATAAAATAGACTCCATCGGTAATAATTAAAGGTGCTAAATCTGGGGAATACAGAGGATGCTCTAGAAACTCTTAGTTTTATTTTTTACGAGTACAAAGAACCATCCGAAACCTTCTTTCTTAAAAAGCCATGGTTTTTTTCTTTTTATATTAACACATCAACAGCGAGAAGGGTATTGATACCCGTTACGCCGACTGATGCTAAACAGCGGGAAGGGTATTAATACCTTTTACGCGTCTCGTGTTTAACTGCGGGTAGTGTACTTATACTGTTTGTAAATAAAAATATTTTTCATATAAATGTCATATTATTGTTTTCCTTTATACAAATCAATAACTACTATTTTAAAAGTTATGACGTTTTAAGTAAATGCAAATTTTCGTGAGCAAGTCCCAAATTTCGCCCGCTTCAGAGCGCAGTCGGCCGGCGCCAACGCCCGCTGGTAATGTGTTAATAGACCCCATCGGCCAGAGGCATTGGTTTTGAGCCTCCATGACGAATCGATTAAAAAATATTGCTAATAATCTAAAAAAATGATCGCTTGGGGCAATTTACAAAGAATATGGTGGATGAGGAAAAAGTTCCCAAGAAAATCCATTGATTTTTAAATCGTCCTATTCAAAACGTGTGGGCGAGCGTAGCGTTGTCCTGGTGTAAAACTACCCTTCCTTGATTTACAAGGGTTGAGCTTTTTAAAGTCAGAGCCTCTTTCAAACGATTTAGCTGAGCACAATCGTAAATATCTATCCATTATCCAAAGATTCATAATGAATCATGCCCTTTATATTCCATCAAATACATAAAATTACCTTCTTGGGATGTAATCTTAATCTAGGGGTAGGAGTTGGGGGTTGATCGGCACTCAACCACTGTCTTTTGCGTTTTTTGTTGACGTAATAAAACCCCCTTCATATCTCCAATGATAACAGGATTCAAAAATGATTCATTTTATTCTTTAATCGTTAATGATTGGCATATTGAAATGGGTAGTACAACATTTACTCCTCACAATTTATGAGGTACCAACATTCCGCAAGTTGATTCCAAAGAAATACTAAAAATATCTTTGGTTTACAAAAAGTTATGCATCTGAGCAAATGTAATAAAGAACGTAAGACTTATAGGAACATGAGGAAACACATTTTTTTACACGATAATGCGAGGTCTCATACAGCTAAAATCATTCAGGAAAAATTAATAGAATATAATTATTCATCCATAGTATTCACCTGATCTTGCTTATCGGATTCATACTTTAAATTTATAGCTTTTGAGGAATATATAATTAAAAGTTTATATAGTTGTAACGTCGGAGGAAAGCTGGAAAATCAGTTTGCTTTATCTATGACGTATGCATGATCAATTCAGCAGTGAGCTAATGCGATGAGAGCATTTGGGTGACATGGTTATTTATTTATCTTAAAAAATAATACGCAATTGGCATTACAGAATAACCCAGGTCGCCAATCACGCATAAAAACATAGTAGTATAGTAAAAAAAAGTTATGTTAAGTTGGTTATGTTATGGCTTGTAGATAAGAGTAAAGGAAAGAAATCCATGCTCATAGAAAGCATGGATTTATTTCCGGATTACCTATTATATTTTAACCTACCTGTTTATCGTCATAAGCTGCTGTAACACCTTCTATTTTTTTCAACAACGACTTTTTATCATCATCTTTAGCCTTGATGAATTTAAACGCAATCTTATCGAGCTCTGGTAAACATCCCGGTAAGCTTAGATGTATACCTGAATTATCTTTAATGAAAATGCGTAGATTTTCAGACGTGAATTCCTTTTTGTCGGAGAACGTAAACGGCTCTTTCTTATTTTTCACAAACAATTTCACAACGGGATAATCATCCTTTTTGATTCCGTATCGCTTTGCTATGGCTTCGTTATCTCTCTCGCCGTAGTCTTTAATTCCGACTTCGGCAAACAACAGCTCATTTATCGATTTGGTATCTTTCGCCAGCTCAGAATATGCTTCGTGTTTATCCCCATATGGAAACGCGACGTCGAATTTCACCAGCGTAGCATCAAACTTTGAGATGATCTTGTCAAATGTGAATTCAGTCAATTGTACGCAGCCATTACAGGCGGAAATTTCCAGAACTCTCGAAAAACACGTCAACAATGCGAAAATAAAACACTTTTCACTCAACATTTTATCGAAATTCATTTAAAATATCGAATAAATTAATGAGATTATACAACAAACATTAGCCGGCCAGAAACTGTCAGCGTGGCCTTTTTCTTAATTTGTTGTCATTGGTCTTAACGCGCAATATTATGTCCAAGTATATTAAAAAAAAAAAATATTTTCTAATACGCATATTATAGTTACACCAATGAATAATAAAACAATCATATTCATAACTTGTATACATTATATAAAATCAATATAAATACTTATTTTTAAGGAAATAATAATATATTTTTAATTATGAATATAAAAGGGAAAATTTGTTATCTATACATATTCATAAATACATTAACACATGACGCAATCTAATTAAATTAATTATTTATCACGTCTCTATAATATAAAATGACGAGTTATCTAATAATTAATCAATCCATATACCATAATCGATTATATTATTAAATATAAGTACATATGTAGCCAATAATATATATTTTTTTTATTTAATTACCGAATGGATTTCTGTCTTTATCTAATAACCTTGTGTAGAAAGAGAATGAACGATATGCGACGATGTAACCATGGTGAAAAAACGCAAACAATTCCAAAATCACACGTCTCTTTTCTGTTTCAATTATATAATATGAGCGAGTGAAATGCAAATAGTTACACACAGTATATTCTAGATTAAAAATATATTTATAAAACTGTAAACATACATATATTACCTGCAATAAAATAGCATAATGTATTACGATAGCAGCTCGCGGGTTTTATGTATGGATTTTTATTAATGGTCTAGTACAGTATAAACATATGCTCAAAAAACACGCGCCTTATGTTATATTCAATTTAAAAATAAACATTTGTATAGAGCTAAATTCCATCCATTTCAATGCATCGGAATATATGTTTATATAATTTTTAATAATGTATAAAAAATAATTTATCTCCCAGTCATATAAATTTTGACTGATTATGAAAGGGTTTTATTATATTACATTAGTACCTGATTTTTTTTTTAAGGATCAGGAAATCAATATTTAAACATCATCATTCGATTTCAGATTAATGAAGAATGAATTTAATCCGGATATGACTAAATTCGAGATAAAAGAAAAATGCAAGCCATGTATTAATTACCTGCGATAAATTACGATCGATGACATTTTTGACACTCTGTTTAATTATCTTTTCATATCTAAAAGCAATTTTATTTTAATTTATCATAAAACAATAGTAAAAAACAACTTTTGGACGCGAAATTAATCTGTGACAGTCATCCAATCAAATATTTGCTCACATGCAATTTTAATTAACTGCAGATATATAATAAATATTACACTAACTACATAGTAATCTACTCTTTTCATATTTTTTTAAATATAAAATAAGTATTATATTTTTAACTTCCTTTCAAAACTTTACCATTTTTTTTTTCGAAATAATTAAATCCATTTCTCCTTTGGATTAATACAATTTAAAACGACTACTCATAAAAAATCTTAGAATAGTGCTTCCCGAAATTCATTGTAAGCAGCCGTCCATATGGTCAGATTGTGCGGCGCACACAGGCGTCGGATCCTTTTCACCGTGTTTTTGTAGTGGTGTACTTACCAAGAACCAAGTTATTTTATGACTTCTTCACATTTTTTTCTAAAACAATCCTGTTTCGTTACAATTTTGAATAAATATGAAGGAATGTATCCTTCAATTTCCACTTAACCTTGCGATTTCAACAAATTCCTTTATAGTATCTTTATTTTGAACTAGCAGCCTAACCTGTTCAACAATGACTTTTTTCTTTACGTTTAACCTTTTAATCTCTTGCCTCCCATAACTATCCGGCGCTTGTGTGCGCCGCACAGTTTCCCCATATGGACAATGCACATTAATACATAACACATTCCTCTTCTATAATTTCATACGTTTTACCACATCGCCTGCTTTAATGCCTCATTATTCCTAACACATTACATACTAATGACTTAAATATACGTCATTTATAAAACTATCATTAAGAGCCACTGACTAGGGCCATATAACTAGGGCAAATTTTCGAACTTCAGTTAGAAGATAGGGATAGAGGTAGGATCTGCTTAGCTTAGGAGAGAGAAAAGATTAGCTCAAACAACCGAATGAAATAATGTACGCCATTATGACATTTAAAATAGTGAGAGTTGATCTCTTGGGCGAGAGGGCGACCACTGTCGTGAAACCCGCTGATGGTTCTACAGCTCCGGAGAGTTTCATTTGGTGAAGATAGTTCTGTACAACAATTATTGAATATGATGAGGTAAAGAGCTCTGAGCGAGATGAAGCATCGACAGTGTTCGGCTCACAACTTTAATTAGCACCTCTGTACGTCTGGAATATTATTATACATGAATTAATATTGATTTTAAAAAATATATCTCATTTTAATAAATTATTATTTTAAATTTTTAAAATTTTCCCTCTCGGCGCCCCGAACTAACCGGCGCTTGTGTGCGCCGCACAATCTAGTCATATAGATGCCCCTCCCCCCTCCGACTGAGAGCGAAATCAGGTTGGAACTTCTGTTTTCTCTACTCGATAAGAGTCCAGGCATATACTTAATAACATTTTTAAATGGTTTAATTATTGTGCACCACATAATCATTATTTACCATTAATGAGATTTTTGAGCTTGTTCGGATTTCGCCAGTCTTTTAATGTTTGATGTTAAATTTGTTGCTGCGAGCAGCAGAGAACTAAAAAAAATTCCAAGGAAAGTTGTAGTGAAACTGATGAGTTTCTAGAAATGATTTTACTTTTCCAATATGTTTGATCCTCTTCTTTTACCATGAAATGACTACAGACTGGCATGTTGAAATACGTCACTTAAAAATCAATAAACGTCAATCCGGGCGCGTAAAAACGGGGTTTCACTGTATTATATATTCTGATGTATAAAATGTATTATTATATATATTTTTCATGGTTAAAAATACGATATCTATGGTAGATTTTGGTAAACTGCGTTGTGAGATCAGAGATATCAGGTTGTTCGGAAAGTAATTTCGTTTTTTCGACGACGAAAAAGATGATTTTCTTATAGTGAATAAATATTTTATTGACTTATATATATTGTCTATTCTGGTCCAATACTTTTTACCATCTTTTTGGCAGTAGCATGATTCCACGCTCATAATTTTTTTGTTCTTTGCTGGCAAAAATCTGATACAGATGATTTTTGACCTCCTCATTTGAAGTAAAGGTTTTACTGTCTAAAAAAAATTGTAGAGACCGGAACAAATAATAATCAGTAGGTGCCAGATCGGGATGATATGATGGGTGTGGCAGTATATCCCATCCAAGCTGTAAAAAGCTTTTGGCGAGTTAACAAACTTGTATGAGGTCTATTGATCAATTCTGACCTTTTCTGTTTAAGTGAATTATTCAATTTGTCCTGCTGATGACAGTGACTTCAGAATTGATCGTTGTGTTTTCCGGTAGAAACTAAAAAAAAACGATTCCTTGGAAATCACACCAAACAGATAGCATCACATTTTTTTGATGAATATCAACTTTCGAAGTGCTGTGGCCCGGTTCATCTTTTTACTGCATGATCTTTTGCGTTTCTCATTGTTGTAGACAACCTATTTCTCGTCCCCAGTGATGATGCGCTTCAAAAATGGATCATTTTCTTGACGTTTCAGAAGCAAACCACAAATTTCTTTCCGTAAGAACATGAGGAATCCATGTCGAGCTTTGAAATTAAACCTAGGTGTTTCAAATGATCATGAACGGTCGAATTCGAT
>JAGXCT010036194.1:107626-118897 GCA_022495035.1 Philopotamus ludificatus
CGCGTTGTTCCAATAACGCGGTCCCAACTTTCGCGTTATCGGGGGTATTACTGTAGTACACTTCCGATTAGCCAGATTTTATTTTGTGAAATACGGATAATTCGCACAGGGATTTATTAAAAATAAATGTTATAATTATTTATAGCATTGTCTGTAGAAATTATCAATTTTTATTATATTATTATCATAGAGATTTAAGGAAATATTCGGAAAATGCTGTTTTTTTTCAGAAATATTTACGTTGAATCGCATTTAAAATTGAATGTTCATATTTTTAATAAAACGCGGAATCAAATGTGTTTTTAATATTTTTACGCAATAATTATTTTATATTTAGTGTCAAATTGCATTTTTTTCGGAATATCTCTTGCATTTGTAATCGATTCACCATGTTATATATTTTTTTTCACGAAAATATGGTGAAAGTGAGCTAATCAAATATGGACCGATGATAACGCCATAATTATTTGTGGCTCTCTTTACAACAACCAAAAAAAAATATGTATATATAATTTCTATATGTGGAAAAAAATATTTATGTGAAAAATACGATATTTTCCCAATTTATTTACAAAGATTTACGAGCGGTAATATTTTTTTCCCCCGATGCTATCTCAATTACTAGCAAAAGTTCAAGGACACGTAATATGTGAATTTTTCTAGATAATTCTGGCGTCATTTTCATTTTTGTGCGGAAATATATTTTCCGAGAAAAGCGATCGATATGTGCGGTAAACAAACGGCGACCGACATGTTAGCCGAAGTGATTAATTAATTTGGCATCATGCAAATATATGTATTGACAATTAATAAAGCAATGAATAAATTAATAATAATCATATTTAAAAAAATATTATTACAATCTAAAATGTAGATAAAAATATGATAAAGACGATTATATCAGATATCTTATCGAAAAATAAATAAGTATTTATGAAAACTTTAATGTTAATGGTTAAATTTCAGCATATGCATACTTATTGCATTTTTTTATTAATAGAAAATTTAGAAAGTACTTCACATTTCGCAGTGCAATTTAAAAATCATTATCCACGATTTTGTCTTTTAGTTTTTCTTGTTTAATTATGACACAGTTATTAAATTACCACATTCGGTACACTCGATGTATAGCTTTGATCTCTATGTTATGTGATTATATGTATTAAGTCACTGCAGAATAAATAAAACTGAAGCTTAATGCTGAATTATATAAGTGAACGGATAAAAAAATGGATTATACGAAATTCGGCTAGGAAATGCAAAATTCTTGCGGATATTGCGACGTGCTTTGGCTTAAATATCCAACAAATGAACATGAATTTATTATTGTATAACACATTCTAGAGAATATCTTCTTAAAAAAAATAGTAGACATATGGAAACGTATTCTATTATTTAAATCCATTCGTAATTTTCGTTTATACTTATGGAAAATCGCTGAAAATAAATAGTTTCAAGATATATCCGATAATATTTTGAATAAAATCAAACGTGTCGATTGGGGAAAAATATATTTGTATATATTAATATATATGTCTATAGATTATATATATAAGAGCGCTGTCTGCTCGACAACGCTACCAGGGTCGTATATTGGATGGATACGGGGCGGTAGCGGGGTGGGGGCTCTTGTCGCTGTGTTGTACTGCGACTCAGAGCAGTCCCGCGTCGTCCTGAGTCTGTTTTAAAATACACTTTAATTTAAAATACTTTTTAATCTTCCGCAGCACCCCCAAATATTTTACCCACGCGCCGCCACTGATTTCAAATACATAGCAAATATTTATTAATTGAAATTATGACGTATTTTTCTTTAAAAGTATATGCTATTCAATCAAGTTCTTTTTAATAAATTTAATTATGCAATATATATTTTTTATTATAATATTAAAACAATGTGTGAAAAAATCACAGATCTTTCTAATTTCATTATTCTTCAGGATTTTTTGTTTCATTTACATGAAGGTTATATATATATAAGCTGTAGAAAAAATAATCCGTTGACGTGACGAAAATATTCGCGATCTGAAATCATGAATAAAAAACTCTATATGGAGTCAAAAAACATGTCCAGGGGCTGAATTCGACTCGAATCGAAATATAAAATCAATATTCATTTAAATAATTGTACATATTATTTAATAATCATTTTTTAAAGGCATCAAAATGTATGATATAATAAATAAATTAAACATAATAATAAATGATATGTCGTGTATGCTGTAGCGCAGGAGTCGGCAATCTTTTTTTACTTATATTTAATAATATTCGAGTATGAAAATGTTAACACAACGTAAGTTTAATTTAAGTCAGATATTTAAAGGGAAAATTGCTTCGCATGCACCGCATTATCGACCCCTGCTGTAGCTTGCAGCTTGTAGAATGTAGTTTGTGGCATGCGGTAAATAATTATACACTATTCCGTTATAGGGGGAATTTATACGTTTTTAGATTAGTTTTAATATGCCAGGATTCGAAATTATTTTATTCACGAAACGGAACGATAATGTCAGTAGATTTAACGAACCGGAGCGACACACCGGAGCGTTCCGCCACGTTTTAAGTCCTATTACACAGAAAAATATCTTTGTAGATTTCTATTTTTTTACAAAATTAGTTTTAGCCGTGCCGATGGGGGTCTATTGGTTACCCCATTTTTCCTCTAATAACTCTATTAATATAAATCCTACATGTCACAAAATTTTCGTATTGTTCTATAAAAGTATAAAGAATAAATGACTGCAATTGCGAACAAAAATAAAAACCACAATATTCGCTGCTGCCACGCGCGCGATGTTTTTTCTCGCTCGCATCCGGTACAATGCGCCGAGTGTGAGTATTATTTAAGCGTCATATTGATTAGTAATATCAAATTATTTTTTGATTTTCTTTATTGAAAAACGATGGCTTAATGTTTCTATTTTTTTTTTAAATATTTTATAATGTCTACTTTGATATTTAAATTTAATTAAATTTATCCGCGTTTAATCTGAAATGGATCTTGGGAGGTAGTCTGTCATAAATGATCAAACTAGTTTTTGGATATACTTACATTCCTTTAATTTTCCCAGCTTTTTTTTTTTATAGGAAAATTGTTTCTATTTTTTTTTAAATATTCTATGTTTACGTCCTTATTTAAATTAAATTAAATTAATCATTTACACGTCTTATTGATTAGCAAAAAATCCAAAATATGGACCACTATTTTTATTCTTAGAATAATCATTTTTTTTTAAAAAGTCAAGATATTGATGAAGAGTTCTTCAATATCTTGGGGTCTCTGAGGGACCCCGTTCGGACGATGCGGTTGTTTTCCAGACGATGTGTTAAAAACTAAAAATATCATTATTAAATAATTATATAAAAATAAACCGATTCGGTTCCAATTTAATTTGTTATTATTACATATGACATAGCTTTTATTAGTAACAATAGTTTTTATTAGTTTTTGGTTTTCAAATCACTGGTTCAATGTCCTGATAAAAGCATTTAAAAATAATCACTCGAAACAATAACCTGAAAAACCGAATGAATTAATGTTTATGTATTTGTTCAGCAATTAGTTGACTCATCGCCGCTGTAAATATTTTATAGGGCCTGTAAGTGAAAATTATTCCACCTGTTTGACCTTCTGTTTGCGGATCAATATAAAGCACGAGGATAATGATAAGGGAACCGTGTGTTCGACACGATAAAGGACAATCGATACAAATCGAGTCGGCACGCGATAGTTTTCCATTGCACTCGAATGGCCGATGCCGAAGGACGACAAAGGTTAAATATTGCGTATTTTAAAAAATATATTTTTGGCCTAATCGCAACCCTCGGTCGGAATTTAATTGCGGGGGGTCGTAAAATAGCAATAATACGTTTAGATGCGTATCTCAGTACCGCGCTCTACATTAGATGGTCGTTTTACAATGGCCGTTTCGCCATTTCCTATTCGTAATTGAATCATTTATATAAATGGCGTTTATTGAAATTATTTTCAGTGTGACGCAACTCTGCAATGTTCAATAATTTGTTGTTGCATTATTAAGTCGGATCCGATTTATTAATGTATCCACTTTGATGCAATTCGCATTTCCAATTTAAATTTTCTATGTCCAAACACATTTAATGATATTTTCTATCGTAAAAATTATATCATTTATATATACAACTTTAACGATTCTCATAAAAAATTTTAACCGTATCAGCTCTATTTTATTACTTTTATATGAATATCATGGATTCATAAATATTTTCGTGTTATTATATAATTTAATAATATTTTTATTTTATATATAATCGATATGTACGTATGTATAAGATCGTGTTAACGTGTTAGTGTATGTTTATTAGCGAAATATAGGCACGATAACCGGCCTTGTGAAAATGAAGGATGGCAATAGCAATTAATAAATATTTATTATTTAACATAACAGTGGAAAATCCAACTATTTGTTCATGTTTATTTTATTATATCGTATTTTCCCGAAATTTTTTTTGGCTTATATTAGCACCGAATTGTTTTTCCGGAACGTTCTAGCATCCATAATAATTTATTTTACGATATACGTATTTATATTTTTAGTTATTCGAATTTTTTCCTTTAACTAATTGAATCATTACACCTTAAACTAGCCTTAGAATTGATTGATGAAGATTATTATTTATTCAATCGTTTTTAACGACAATATCTGTATTTATTATGCGAGTTTAGTATTAATCAGTCATATGTCAGGATGTTGAAATCCTTTCAGAATATGTGAAAAATATTTTTAGAGTAATTTAAAAATATGTCGACATTTAAGCTTAATAATTTTTAAAGGTTAAACTTGTTCATTGATTTTTTCATGTTAATTTAATTTTTGCTGCACGTGTTAAATAAGATGATCACGATCTTCAGCCATTTTCTTCAAGGTTTCTCTGTCTGTCATAAATTATCAAATTAATTTTTTGATTTACTTACGTTCCTTTAATTTTTCGAGCATTTTTTCCTTTATCGAAATTATTTATTAAATTATGTCGACTTCGATATTTAAATTAAATTAAATTAATATAAATATAATTTTACTTTATTTAGAATGCATTTTGAGTCTCTCATATATTATCAATTTAATTTTTGGTTTTACACTCGACTCTTATTTTACACGGTCGATACTTTCTAGAAAAAACTATTTAATAGAGTGATTTTGTTATTAAATCAAATGTATTTAAATTATATACGGAATAAATACTTTGAATAGACTTGATTCAATAACGAAATCACTTTTTTACACGGTTTTTTCTGGATTATATGGACCGTATAAAATAACAGTCAGGTGTATTTATATTCCTTTAATTTTTCAAGCATTTTTTCCTTTATCGAAAATTATGTACTAATGTTTATATATATTTTTTTAATATTTTTTAATGTCGACTTCGTTATTTAAATTAAATTAAATTTATCCGCGATTGATCTGAAATTTTATTTTATTTAGAATGGATCCTGGGAGGTTGTCTCTGATATATTATCAATTTAATTTTTGGTTTTACACTCGATTCTTATTTTACACGGTAGATACTTTCCAGAAAAAACTTTTTAAGAAAGTGATTTTGTTGTTTTGAAACTATTTACGGATTAAATACTTTGAATAGATCTGATCAATAACGAAATCACTTTTTTACACGGTTTTTTCATGCCTTATTGTTTATATATATTTTTTTAATATTTTATAATATCTACTTCGATATTTAAATTAAATTATTAGATAGAATAATTCACTGAAAGAAAGATTTAACGAAAATTTGTTGATAGATAAATTAAAAAACACTGATTTTGACCAAAAACAATCTCGTTATGATGTATTAGCTTTTTCCTATTTCTGAAGATATAAAACAATATGAAAGAATGATGTTTTCTGTCGTCTGGGAGGAGATCAGAAAGTCAGAATCCCTGAAGAAACTAAACCTCATATCGAAAATTGCGTTCTAATAATGCTTAGAAGATGATTTATCTGATTACAGCCATTTTGAAAAAGGCAAAACTATTTTTTTTTGAGAAAACTATTTATTTGTAATAATTCTAAACATATTACAATTATTCTAAATATTTAAAATGTCATAAATCACGAGTGAGGCCTTTCAGTTCGGTTTATTTCAGCGGCGGGGACCGTTTGAACCTTGACTGGGATCGTAACTGGAGCAATCCTTTGTCCGCACGCATCTGGCCTTAGCATCTCTCGTCCTCAGCATCCGAACGCGAAGGTCATCGACTCTCCAAGATGTAATTTTGCGCATCTACTTTCGGTTGCAACAATGGTTTTGCGGTCGAATCCGCCGAGGCACTGGACCGGTTGGCCAGTGACCAATACCAGTTGCGTCACTCGGCAATGATCTGCAGCGGCCCGATGACTCATTGGCCACTGGGCCCACCGATACTTTTCACCACCCAGCACCACCTTGAAACCGCGGTGGAGCCGTGGAGCAATCGATTTCATGGACTTTGTCTCTTTCGTCGGCCCAGCAACAACCCGAGGCGTTGGTCCATTTGGACGGCTCCAGATAACGCCGTCGTTTTTTGCGCTCGTTTCAAAATTGCACTTAACGACTTATTTTCGTATAATTGACTGGTTAAATAATGCAAAATGTTTTCTTTTATTTTAGTTACGCTGTTAGATCGTTAATCATGTAATGGACCGACGATGACTAAATTTTTACAGCTATTGGGTCTGTTATGAAATTTGGGTTAAAACCAATCTTCGTGACAAATCATAGTAAAATTCGATGCACAAAATTCGTATTGAATGCGAACATCTTATATCGAACATCCTGTAGAACGTATTTTTTAACGTTAATGAAAATTTATTTTAATGAATGACATGACGTGAAGGTTAATTATTAAAAATGATAATTTAAACTAAGGCAAAATCTATGCACGGCCTGATTAATTACTCGTAATTACTGTAATTAACGAATGCAATTAATCAACGGAATTGCCCATATAATTAACGAAAATATTTTCACGTGCATCAATTCAACACAGTGTAACACGGAGCACCTTAGAAAATGTATTTTCCGAGTCAGAGTTCTTCAAGCATTGTGTAGCATTTTTTTTTTAATTATTTAAAATCGCAATAAATTCATTTTACGTGCATATACAGTAGATTCCGCATAATTGGTACACATCTACCTCAATAATTTCGCCCCATATGCCTTTCTAAACTTGTTAAATTATTTAAAAGTTGTTTTTGTGAAATTGCTATTGTGCAAAATCAGAAAGGACGGAGTATTGTTAATTTTTTTATTTACTACAAATATTTATTTACTCAGTCACAAATTAAATAGAATCCTGTCCCAAATAACCGGATGTCCCAATAAACTTTTCTTGAATAAAAAAAATAATATAAATCCTATATGTCACAAACTTTTCGTATTTTTCTATAAAAGTATAAATAATATATATATTATAAATAAGCATTGTACTAAAAACAATTAAAAACAACAATATTCGCTGATGTTGCCGCGCGCGCAATGTTTTTTCTCGCTCGCATCTGGTACAATGTGCCGAGTGCGCGTGTCATTTACGCGTCATATTGATTAGTAATAAATTATCGAATTATTTTTTTGATTTACTTACATTATTTTAATTTTCCAAGCATTTTTCGCTGTGTCGGAAAACTATTTCTTACTGTTTCTAATTTTTTTTTATATCTTATAATGTCTACTTTGCTTTTGTGTAAAATTAGAAAGGACGGATGTTGGACTCCTGTCATTATCTTATTTTTTTTTTATTTAACAACAAAACCATGTTAAATTACAAATATTTATTTACTCACAGTCCAAATTAAATGGAATCCTGTCCCAAATAACCGGCTATCCCAATCTTCCCATTTAGGAGATATGTGAGATGAAGGTTTCTTCATTACCTCCTTATAAAAAATATTTATCTAGGTAGATAGGCGCGTTGGAGTTAATTAATTTAGTGCCATCTATCCTTCATCGAATAAGTAATTATAAACAAACAATATTAATTTTAATCCAACTGAAGTTATATTAAAATGAATTCCCCCAGTGTCGTGGTTTGACACTGGGGGAATATTAGTACGAGAGACTCATACTCCTTGCATCTTTAGAATCTTTATATAGGTGAATAGCCCTTTTCGATCTTTCTGTTATGCCATCCATCCATTGTAGTCAAATAAATAAATATGTATAATAATCTGTATATTGTTTAAGCTTTAAAAAATAATCATATATGTAATTTATTCAAAAAACTCTTTTTTTCGATTTGTTTATGTGATTTATAATATTTTGTAATAAAGTCTGAGTCCGTCGGAGAAGTTTTCAATGCTCAAAGGAATGAGACAGGGCTGTATACTCTCCTCAGATCTATGTATTTAACTTCTAAGTATATAAAGTTTTTTCACATCAAATACACCCGTTTGCAAATCAAATGCATCCTTTTGCAAATCAAATGCATCCTTTTACAAATCAAATGCACCTTTTTTACAAATCAAATACAACTTTTTACAAATCAAATGCACCTTTTTACACATCTGTATTTGACGTGTAAAAACTGTAATGAGAAAACCACTTGAAAACTGAGAGCTCTGGTTCAAAATAGCTGAAAAATGATGAGATATGCAGATGATACTACATTGACAGCTATAGCGAGCCAAACTGCTTAAAATAGTCGAATGTGATAGTAAAAACTATGACTCGAGATCAATATTTCCAAAACCAAGCTGATGATAATCGATAGAAATAAAAAGCTAATATTCTGGATTTGGAAAGGATTGAGTAGTTTATCTATCTGGATTTCTACTTACGAGTAACGGAAATTATAAGCTAGAAATGAGAAGCGAATTGAACTCTTTCTCTACTTCTCTACTTTTTACATTTCTTTAGAATAAACGATAGCTTAGAGAAGCACGTAAAAATAGCTTAAAAGGTCGCAGAGAAAACGGCTCATTGCTTATTACATTTTATTTCTTACAGATTTATTTCTGTGTTTAATAGTCTTGGAGAGATTACGCAATAAGAATACTCTTGCCTTTATTGATACAATTAATATCTAATATAATATCTATCACAAGAAGGGATTTATAGAGATTACGTAGAAAGGTTTATGCTCGTAATCGTATTGAATAAATATAAAAAAAACATTTAATTACATAAACACTCGATGTAAAGTCTTTAGATCTAGAAAAAATATATTAGTTAATTTAAATATCATATAAGAGGAAGTGTTCACAGCTGTTAGAAAAGATAAATAATTGAAATTCAATAATACTAAAACAGATGTGACATCATCAAGGTTACATCCCATAGCTGATTTCCCAAGTGTAGTAATAGCTGCTTCTGTAATAAATATTATTAAAAAACAAAGAGTACGCCTATACGTAAATTAACTAAGTATTTTTAATTATAGTTTATAAATAAGTTTATTAGGATATGCCAGATTGTGCCGTGAAAATTTAGTTAGAGATTTAAGTGTACCGTGAGATGAAAAAAATAAAAGAAACATCCATTGGAGAGACCAAAAATATCATTTTCATTTCTCCTGGAGTATTTAGAAACTCTTTTTTTAAACTGTAAAACTGCTTTTCATCATCTGCGTATTTTGATAATGATTTTTTCATAAGATATACTCTTGAAAAGGATGTAATAAAACTTTATAATTTGTAAATCCTTTGTTTTAACCACAATGAAGTGAAGTTTTATTGTATATGTAATTATACTGTGGATCGTAGCTTCTAAAATTGATGCAATTATTCTTTAATGGTTAACTGAGGATCCAACGTAATTAATACTTTAAATATGTCATTATTTAATTATGAAAATCATCCAGATTTAGGATTATTCCAAAAATTTCTATAGCAAATGAAACTTTAATTGAAAAAGCAATGCACAAAGTCATATCATAATATATTAAGGTTTTTTACTTGTGTAAATAATTATTGACTAAAAAAAATACTGTTAAGATGTCTTAGCTTTCGTATTCGCCGGATATGACCCTTTGTGAAGTTTTCGTTTTACGAAAGATGAAAAAAACAAATAATAACGACATTTTGTTAACATTAATTAAATTGTGCACACGAATCGAATCTATAACGCGGCGCGATTGACATTCATGCGATTTTAACTTGTGTTTACAAATAGACTAGTCTTAGTCTATTAACCCTGAGCCGGGTCTTTGCCATCTGGAGTACACCTCCGTCTCAACCATGATGTCATAAACGTGACGGTCCTCCAGGTTATCTTGGATCTTTAAATACGCGTCAGGTCGCCAACCGTAAGCCCAGGAGTCGAGATGTCAACGCCCGGATTGTAACAATAATAATCAGACGAGGCTAGGGCCAATTCGTATGCAATTCAGTATCGGGTGCTACGGGCACCTCCTATAGCACATACGTCATCGAATTGGCCTGGATAGCGGTCTGACTCCCCATAGCTCCGTATAACCTACGAATCTATGATTGTGCCCAGCTGTCATCGGCCCCACATCCAATACCGACACGCGACGACACTCCTATTATTATTGTTAGTTTATTTATTATATTAAGCGATCTGTCGTTGGGCTCCATATTGTATGAAAATAGACCCCAAATATTTCAAGTCAAGAATTGATAAATTCTTCGACCATACATTGACATTGACATGTTTTGATGTTTTTTCTCGCTCGCATCCGGTACGGAATGATCAAAAACACCGCGTCCGTGCTAATGGAAACTCATTGTTTATCAAAAATTGCATTCGAGATGTGCTTCGAAAATTGTGTAAAGAACTGACTTTGCAAAATTAGTTTTTTTTTTACAACGATAATGTATATTCCTAATATTACAGTTGCAAAATGAAAACGATTATTTCTAATAATATATTTACATATATTATTTTATAATAACATCACGTTTTTTTTCATGATATTTGAAACGATTGCGATCGGCTTTAGGGCCGTTCCAATGAATCACCGATGATCTTCATGATTTCATCCGATGATGAATAGGCCATCACGATTGATGACGACAAGACACGAACAACGAACGTAT
The DNA here is from genome assembly GCA_022495035.1 of Philopotamus ludificatus. Classification (NCBI taxonomy): domain Eukaryota; kingdom Metazoa; phylum Arthropoda; class Insecta; order Trichoptera; family Philopotamidae; genus Philopotamus; species Philopotamus ludificatus. The sequence goes on from JAGXCT010036194.1 coordinate 118,642, forward strand.
CGTGAATAAAAATATTGATCGTGGAGGCTGAAATGAAAAGCTAATTATTCATATTTAACAAGAAAACGCCAATTATATTAGCGAAATTAAGCGTCACGCCATAATGGCACGCACAATGTGTGTATGTAAAACAAATGGAATGCGGCAAAATATCGCTAGAGACATTTTTGCATTTCGGGAAAAGGTGCGATCGGACGCGGTGGCTACGTAACCGCTCAACGGCGACTGCCTCTAATACAGTGGTCTCCAAAGTGGG
>JAGXCT010036194.1:121568-132565 GCA_022495035.1 Philopotamus ludificatus
GTATTGCTGTACCTGTGTGAAGTAGCATTTCTGCAATGACAATAATTAAAAACCCACTTGCAAAAATTGTATTTATAAGCTAATATTTTATTTATTTAAATTATCGTTATTCTGGATAATTCTCTTTTTACACGGTTTTAATTTAATGCGGCTCGGAATGTAAAAAAAAACATAATAAATAATCGAACCGGAAGTTCGGTATATTTTTATTTATTTTTTTATTGCCATTGCAGCTTTCATATGAGCATTGCAATTTTCTCATTATTGCCGCTAATTCGCACTACGCCCATCGCACTCTATGTCTCGTACTTTAAATAGTTTTAACACTTTCACCGCCGATTCGTCATCGACGCCGACGTGGCCGCCGACTGTCGTCATTAGGCAAAATCAGCATAATTCGCAGACGATTGTCGTACGACTAATGCCGTCGTCATGATCGCCATCCATCACGGTGAAAAATTAGTTTCGAGCGTCTGAAAGACGCGTCCGATTCGCCAACCGCCACTTTCTGCGCAACGGCTAATGGCGGTGCGCGTGCGCACAACGTGTCACTGCGGTCGTTACCGGCCCCGGCGCAAATACTAAATCATGTTGATTTGATTTTTATGATCGGTGTCGTTTGTGTGTTAATGTCGGCTAAATTGTATAATGTAAATAAAAGTAATCTCTCTGATGTAATGCGCCGGAGTCACGCAGTAAACCGAATTATTTTACTGTAAACTGCACATCTTATTAGGCGGCCGGATATGGGAGTGGTTATGCGTGTTGACAACTCTTTCGATCCATATACTTAATCTTGATTTTTATCATTAATCTTATTGTTAAAATCTAAATTATGTCATACTGGTTTAATATTTCGGCTGAAAAATAAATGAAATGTAATCTAAATTGGACAAAAATCAATTATAAGTGATTGCAAACTCAATTAGCCCATTCAACGCGGTGCGCTAGACACTCATGTGTACACGCATCGGATGTATAACGCGGCGCCATAGACATTCATGATGCAACTTGTGTTTACAAGTTAATTAGAATTTGTATTGACCGAAAAATAAATTTGTTAAAAAATCGAAAGGATTAATCGATGCACGGATGTTCGATTTTTTTTCTATATATGTTATTGAAGCTTATTCGGAACGTATTCTTGAACATTATTTTAGTCATATTTTCATTATAACTATGATGAAAGTAAGCGTAAATATTGAATCCAGACAGAAATATTGCTATTTATTTCTTGATACAATTATCGTTTTTCTCATTCATTTATTTATGAACCGAACAAACTCCAGATACTATTGATTTATAATTCGGTTAACTAAAAAAACGAGTACGGATGATTGAAGTTTTATATTATTTTAATAAAGGTAAATCAATATTCTTTCTTGCTCTTTCTCTCTATTATTTATTTATGTGAAAAATGAATAGAAATATGGCGTAGTTAATTAAAAAAATTGTCAAACAAAAAAATCCTTAAATAGATACGGATAATCGGGAATTTACTATATATATTTTAAAATTAATTAGATTTATTTTTTCTAAATATTAAATTAGATCCCCTCCTTCTCTCTCTATTATTTTCTCTATAAGATTCTCATTTTACCTTGCAATATTCTATACAAGAAGTTCTCCAAGGTGAGAATTATAATGAGGACTAAATTAGATTGTTTCTTTCTTAGAAAAAAACAAATACCAATGACGATTAAACGATTATTCTATTAATAACGTAACCCGTTAACTGAGACACAAATAATCGGGGTTCTATGTAAAAAAAACCCTTAATTTAAATAAATCGTATTAGTATTTTTACGATTTTATCTTAATAGAATTCGGTTAAAACAATCCTTTAATCCACCACGGTGACACGAAAACAGCAACGTCTTCCGAAGGGGGTCTCTCAAAGACCCCAATCATTTCATGTCAAAATATTGATGAATTCTTTATCAATATCGATGACATTTTCTTTAAAAATCAATAAGTATAAAAATAGTAATTTTGGACTATGTAACTAATTATCGTGCAATTCACAATACGTTTCACTCGTACTCGCGCACATCGTACTGGATGCGAGCGAAAAAAAACATCGCGCGCATTTGCATCATTCTGTTGCCACAGAAGCGATTATTGTTGTTTTTATTTTTTTTTCGCAATTGCAGACAATAAACGTCAATGACTATTTATAATATTTATTCTTTAGACTATTTTTTAGATAAATACATAAAGTTTGTGACATGTACGACTTATATAATATTAAAAGAGTTATTCGAGAAAAACTTGGGGTCCCAAAATAGACCCCATCAGCACGGCTAGGTTAACCGGATACGGGTTTCAATGTATCTATCTACATAATTTTTTTTTATATTTTATTCTTCATCTTTCTTACGTATTTAGTAAATATTAAATGTTTTCAATATTATTTTGTTAATATGTTAAATAATTATATATCACTATATCTTCGATTAACACGGTATTTACATTTATTGTCGAAATACATCAATTTTTTTCGATTAATATTAAAATTATTGAACAAAAAAAATATATTAAATTAATCAATTTTTTCATTCACCTTTCAGTAAAATCTAAAATTGATAATCGACGCATATTTTTAAAATAAATACTGAGATTTACATATTATTGCTTAATGACTTTTAAACGTCGCTCAATTATTATACCCGAAATAATGCAATAAAAATTATTTTAAGATACGAAATATCACGATATGCAAATTAATTGAGCGTTTTTACGCAAAATCAATTTTTGATCAATTAAAATTCATCAGTTAATCGCCGGCGATCGTTTCATTGGATATAACATTTCCATTATTCAACAGACCATACTAATAAATTCTTACAGAGTTGCATTTTAATTGCGAGAGTCGAATATGATATCTCTTCTCAACAATAAAAATGCATTTTCTCTCTTGCGATGAGTAATCAACATGATGAAATCCTTGATTTGTCCATACATTCTGTATCATATTTTATATTAATTTATTATCCAGAACAATAACGCGATCAATATAGAATGATTCATCGTTAATGCTCTAATGTATCTGGTATTTTTGCCATATGTTATCATTTTATCTCTCGCGAGATTAGCGAGTAAATGTTTATACGCTAATCTCGTGTGTTATATATGTTATTTTATCGTTGAATCATTTATTTTCTGTTTCGTGTTTGAATTTAGTCTATATTTAAGGACAAGGTTTTTTGCGTTGACCCTTAATAGGTTCGTTGGCTCTTCGACTTACCATATCAGATGACCGCAAGGGAAATGCGTCACTCCGTACTGTTTATTGGTTTTTCTGTACTCGGGGGTGAATGTTTTAATAAAATAAAAAAAATGCCGGGGTGAACGATATGCCTTGGCCCAGATTCGCAAGGTTGTAGCACAAGAATGGATGCGATTGATTTTTTAATCGGCCAGAAACATACGTGCCGCAAAAAAGTCACATGACTAAGAGTACAAGTCTTCGTTCAAGGGGGAAGAACTAATATTAAACGGCGCACGTTACTGCCATCTGTCTACTAATGACATTTCGGTTACGGTTTTTGGTTCCGGAGCATATGCATTTTTAGTTAAAAATAAACGGAAGCAGATGTCTGGGCACAAAGTAGATCCAATGTTTTGCCATAACACAAAGAGATTCGATACACGTGCACTCGTATGCGGGGAAAAAAATTATGAAATCCGATTTCTTTGCATCGATGCATCTCGACTCGTTTTCTGTTACGATTCACTGTTTCTAAAACATTTTTTTTTATTATATTAAATAATTGCTATGATTTTGTTCTTCCTGTACGACTGGTTCGATATCATGTTCTCGCTCGCATAATTGGTTTGGCATGACTTTGCACTTGTGCAAATTGTTACTTTTTTAATCTGACACTTCTTCGCATGACTGTGGCTAAATAGTCCTATGTAAAAATTTGGGTTAATACTTTATTCATACGCTGTTATTTATATTTTTATTATATTGCGCCGAATTATGCCGTATATATATTATTTAGCAATAAATATCTTTTTACGCGGTCAATTGCTACATAAATAATAAATATTAATATAAAAAAACAGTACACGCAACCCTATTTTACACGATCCATTTAATTTTACGTCAGAATAATATCATTCCAACGGGAGGTTCATATTTGTATAGCTGGATATCAATAAATGGCGTCTATTTAGGACCCTATTTTTTTTGTATATGTCTAAAAAAGTCTAAAGAATAAATATTATATAAAATATTGTCTGCAATTGCTAAAAAAAACATAAAAACAAACAACAATATACGCTGCTGTTGCGACGCGCGCGATGTTTTTTCTCGCTCGCATTCCGTATGATGTGCTGAGTGCGAGTGACATGTGCAATTGACACGTATTGCCAACTGCACGTTAATTAGTTGAATAATCCAAAATATAATGAATAATTCAATTAAAAAAATGTCATCGATATTTTGACTTGATATTTGAGAGACCCCTTCGGAAGACGTGGTTGTTTTCGTGCCACCGTGATGGATTAAAGGGTTGTTTTAAACCGAGAACTCATTCTGCGTCATATTGAATCAAAAATATCGACCAAATTATGAAGCATATCACGAATAACTGTTTTTATGCTTAGAATAATCTAGATATTGATAAAGAATTCATACCATATAATAATAAATAATTCATACGTAATAATAGAATAATTAATTAATGCTTTATTGAGTTTTTATTTCTTTTTTTACACGATTTTCTATACCATAATGTTGTTTCCTTTTTTTTAAATAACACGGTTTGTAAAGATATATCATATTTTTACACCGTTTTTTTGTACAAAAAAAATTATGTTGTACCGTATAAAAAAATAATTGAGTTTAACAGTATTTTTTATAATAAATATCTTAATATTGAATATATTAATATTTTATTTAAAATATGTTTCTTGGACATAATTTTTTATTTGACTTTAAATTACAGGCGCCTCTCGAATTTCGCACATAATTGGTTCCCAAAAATTTGTGCGAATGTTAAATTTTCGAAAGTATAGAGAAATAGAGTCCTTTGAGTCGTTTTTTTCTTTACAAGCTTGGTAAGAGTTAGTTGCATACCACCCCTTATTATCTTTTCTTGACAAAGAATTCTATAAAATTCCGTGTCTATCTCTTCTCTCTTCGTCTTCTTTCTTGACACAAAATTGTCAAGATGCATGAAGGGTTTATTTACATTTTTAATTGTGAGTTTAGACGATTTTTAAGCTTCTACTTCGTCACTTTCACTGTGTATTTAATTAAAGTATTAAAAATACAGAGGTACTTAGTGAGATTCAATCTACTGATTAATAGCTTCATTGTTGTAGTCTAATTTCATTCATTAGGCTAAATATTTCTTATACGATCGTTTTTTCAGAATTAAGAAAATCACTCATCATTTGGGGGCATAATTGTTTCCAGAAACCTTTCATTGCTGACTCTTTTATTTTAGCCGACGAGTCTCTAATATTGTTTATTGCCTTCCATATACCCTAAACATTTTTTTAACATTATACGAGTATTTATTATTAACAAAAAGAATTAGTAACAAAATTTAAACAGGGAATTTGACGTTTGTTAAAAAATGATTTTCAGTACTGACGCTTTGCATTTGCATCTAGATTTGATCTATCCATCCTAATTATTACTAAAAATATATTTTATATTACTTTGCTTAATAAATTGTCTATTTTTAATAATACAATATGTCTTATGGACTATAAGTTGTTATTTTATTTAGATATAAAGTCCCTAGACACGTTTATTGTCCCCTTAGATTTATTAATCCAATATTCACTTTAAAAAAAATCTAAACCGGGGTTTCAGATGGAACTTTTGGGGATCGATGGACGTCTAAAAAGTGTCTATTGTATTCCAGGAGTCTATTGGGGATTGATGATAATTTTTTAAAGAATGTAATTATTAGAATATATCATAATACAATTATTAGATAATGAGAATACAATATTTTGTAGTGATTAATTAGTATGGAAAGTCATTAGATAAGGAGTGGGCAAACTATGGCCCGCGGGTCAAACAATTTTTTTTAACCTGTGTTTTGTGTAATTACCCAATTTCTTACCAATTATCTAATTTTCGTGTTTGCTACCTTAGTTTTTGCGACCTGATCTAGATGATTCTTGAAACATTAATCTTATTAAAAAAAATCATAGTTTTACGCATTTCTTTTTAAATGATTTGACTATTTATATGACATAATTATTAATATTATTGTTTTAAATAATACTGAGCGATTCATTTATGCAATAAAAATAATTTAGCAATTCTCTAGTAATCTCTTAACCTTTGGATAGTGATCATTATCGAGAATACGTCAAAAATAGCTAAATCATCGTCATATTAAACGTGATAAATTGCTTTTAAGTATATTTGTGATAAGCGTCGTATCGCACAATGCAATTGTTTCAGAATTTTACAGTCAAATATTTTTTTTAACGCAGATAAAAATAATCTCGTGTAATTCGAGGGAAAAACGTATTTGTATATAAATATTTGATAAAAAAATATGGATTAAAATTAATGATACTAGAAAGTTACATATAAAACCTACGCATTGTGATTTAGAAATTTCAATACACATCATAAGCTGACCATATTCGCAATGCGGATTTGGATTAATTTAAGAGTGTGGGATTTACTTATGTTATTGCGCAATAACCCAGGTAAATAACTGTGCACGTAATAATTTTATCGATTGCAGAATACTTAAGCACAATACTCGGACCTTTATTAAAACATATTTTATTTGAAATTATTGCCGATTCACAATGGCTCACATGGAATTATATATTTATACAATCGTCTGCGGAGATAAGTTGCACAATCGCGGTATCGATGCCGGACGAAACGATCCTTCGTTTTGCGATTCGCATCGATTATTATAGCATTACGGATCGTTTTGATGTGTTGAGATAATTCAGCTTGCGATAAAAGGTCTCGGAAATGTCATAAAAACTGTGATAAATTAGGCAATCGTATTTTTTTGAAAATTCGTTCGGAAATTGCCATTTTATGGCATTGATATCGGTGCAATTTTGCAGTGATTTCGCACGATCGGATGTAATAAATGCGGGTTTTATTCAGCGACGCGTTCAAATCTATTGTTCTAATACCGAAAATCGAATCAAATCGGCGTTTCATGAATCATTTATATATATTTTCATGGACTTTGCCATGAAAATATGACATATTCAGCCTTGGTATTGATACATTATGCTATACTAATTTTTTATTTGAATTATTGACGCAAATTTCAAGCTAATGTGCCATTTCAGACCGTAAAAATTAATAACACATCATTATTGATCTTTAATGACTTTCGATGATATTTTACAACAGATATATGATTTTTTCTTCTTTTCAAATGTGCTAAAGCAATAATAAAGGGACCAAGTAGGGACTAAGACATAAAATAAGCTCTTATAGCTTTTCGATCCCCTTTTTGGCAGTCCCTTTATTTAAAAAAAGGATTTTCATGGGCCTGAAAAGGTAACAATCGGTTGTAGCGTGGTCTGAGAAATATGAAGGGTATGATAGAACCTTTAAGTTTAACTCTAAATTTTGTCACATGCAATTTTGAATAAATTTTGGATTTTCAACACATCCACTTCGAATTTAAAGGATCCTTTGGCAGTTTTGGTTGTCGACATTATACACATAAAAATAAAAAAAATAAAATATTACATATAATGTAAAGCATTAGTTCTACAAGTTCCCTTAAATCATTATAATCATTTAATATTTTATTGCCAATAGAACTTTCCGCGTTAAAATTAATGACGCTTTCTCGAATACAAGAAACTCGGTTCTTTCACCATTTCTATTCACAATTTTCACCAACGACATCTCGATTCATATGTTGATGATACAGCAATCTTATGCAGACATCACAAGTCCTGGTTTTATATACAAATCTTTACAGGAATATTTAAAAATCCGATAAATGATCCATTAGAATAAATCCCGAAAAAATTCAAGCTTCTCCAATCTCGCAAAATCATGTGGAAAATTAGAAAATTTTAACTAACAAAAATCCTAACATCAAAGAGTTTTATTTAACCTCTTACCATACATACCCCTTAAAAATTAATAATAAAATCTCAATACCATCCTGACCACTCCCAAAATCCGTACACAGTAAAATTATCCCTAGATAAATTAGAAAAAAAAGATTAAATCCAAAACGTACCCCATAATAAATGCACGTTTACCCTTTAGATCCCCCTAAATTACTAAGTACGTGTGATTAAAATAAAATATGCTATTCAAATTTCGATGAAAAGAAATAGAAATATTATGAATAAATGTACTCAAACATTGATTTATAAAATACGCGATTTCTTTCTGGTACCCTTATTATATCAAGCTTATATGCTATCTTAGACACAATAGATTAAATTAATACTTGATCTTAGATGAATTTTCATGACGCTTAATTTTAAATAGCCTTTCTCAACAGATATACGAATGTCAGAATTATTTAAGTTACGTGAAAAAAATATAAATTAATTTAAAGACCACTTCAGATTTATTTATTACCCTTAAGCAAAGCCTAACACTCCTATATTCACAGTAGATCCCTAAGAAATATGTCTTAATAAAAGATATAATAAATTTATCCAGAACAATTTAAATTATAACAAAATTAATCTTTCCAAATTTAATAGCAAGATGAAAAATGATTTTCTGATGTTTGTCTGTTATTTTTCTAACATGAATTAAAATAAAATCTAATCTAAAAATATTGCATCTTTGCAATTGGGGGTCTTTTAGGGACCCCAAGCAATTCCCTAAAAGACCCCCAATTGCAAAGATGCAATATTTTTAGATTAGATTTTAGTAGTCAATATATTGTTTTTTTTTAAATAATTATAATCTAAGCATAAAAAGAGTTATGCTTCATAATTTGGTCGATATTTTGTATTTTTTAACTAATCAATATGACGCTTAAATCATAAAGCTTTCGCAGCACGTGTCACTCGCACTCGGCTCATCGTACCGGATGCGAGCGAGAAAAAATATTGCGCACATAGCAACAGCAACGGATATTTTTAAATAAATACTAAAAGTTTTTGACATCTAGGATTTATATTAAAAAGAATTCTGTTTTTATTCTTTTTTTTGTTAAAATTGTAATAAAAAAAATAGATTCTACATTATTAAGACGTGGTAGACATAAATAAATATATTGACTGAGGATTATCGCAGATTTAATTTTATTGAGAACCTGTGGAGTGATTATTAAAATTAATTTTATCTGTTAAATATCCATGGATGTTGAAAATAATTAAAGTGATTCCTCATATAATGCGCTTTTTCGGATTCAAGAGTATGGCAAATTAAAAAGTTTTATATATTAAGCTTAAATGATCATTTACATATATGAATACCAACTCTTAAATGCTTTTTATTATGATTATATATTTTTTTTTTAAAAGAGAATCGAGGTGAGCTAATTAGTTTATTTGTATATATTGCAGTTTTTATATTTTTTCTATGCCAATTATGCCTCAATGACAGAAAAATAAGAACATCGTGTATTGTTAAAGGCTGTGTGTAGCGGAAAAGTGAAAAAATATTTTCGTAATGCAATATGTAATCATAATTTCTATCACGGTAACGTCATCCTTGAATGAAATCAGCCATGCGTCATATGAGAAACACCGGATTTACCATTTTTTTCATATCCATTTTTCTTAATAATAAATTTCCTAGATCTAATTACTGCTCAGAATCCATGTCTGATTGTTATCAATTTTATTTTCAATTTAATACGGGCATTTTCCGGCCATGAACTTGAATATGCCGTCCATATTCTTGACCGATAAAAGGTCAACTATGGGCTCGGAATTTTTTCATAATTTTCCGATGTAATAGCGTGATTGCCTGTCACTGAGTTCACAAACATAATTACCTGGCAATTTAGACTCGGCATTGTTGGGCTGAGGTCAGCGAAGGCTTTTATGGAAAAATATTTTAAATATTATTAATTATGCAAATGTCTCTTAAGTATGGTCCGCGAAAAGGTCATGTTGCAGTCACGTAATTTTTGTTTTATTTGCGTTTTAATGGCTTTAACCTTTACAGCGTTTGAATCATCCCTTGATAAATTTTAATTAAATTGTGTTATCAATGAATTGCGAATTTAATTCATTAAAAAATTATCTAGATTAATTATATCATGGGAAAACCGATTGTTTGTTGGTTATATTGTTGATTTTTGAAGGTCGTATACCTTTGTGCATATATCTCGTGTTTTTTTTTGTTCTCGTTGATATATTTATTTCCAAGATTTTTGAGTTTATTGTTCTCGGTCGGTTGACGAACGGAAATATGGCTCGGTGCTTCGGACCTCGAACCTTCTTTGACCACACAATGCGTATTTCCATAGCACCCATTAGCAAAATCAAAAAAATATCGAAATAAAATGGTCACGGTTGTGTGTGTCCGATCCAATTATGGCCGTAATAAATACGCTAATGGCCGCCGTGTGACATAAAAAAATAATCATTTTTTTACGTGAAATTCGGGCGTTTTACGCAATAAAATTCGTATGCGAAAAAAGTAAATTCCCACAATTAGCCGCGGAAATGTGTCGCGTTTTTAACGACACTTTAATAATGTTAGCTTTTTCGTAAAATTTCTTTCACCATTTTTCTAGGCTTGATCAAAAAATATGCGTAATTTTATATTTTTCATGAAAATTCGTGAAAAGTGTGACAATTATTATTAATTCTTCATCAATATCTTGACATTTTCTAAAGAAATTAATTAAATTGAAGATTAAAAATAGTTATTCATGATATGTTTCATAGTTTTATTGATATTTTGATTTTTTTTACTAATCAATATGACGCGTAAATGCCAACGAACTCGGCAATGTCTCGCCGCAGACTGAACTCTCGCTCTTTTTATTTTTTTTTCGCAATTGCAGACAATAAAGATCAATGATTATTTATAATATTTATTC